>APFE030705748.1:1751-16011 GCA_000404065.3 Pinus taeda
AGAACCTTTACCTTTTATGAGTGCAGGGGTGTCATTTCCAAATGAGACCTTCTTTTCCTTTTCTAAGGCACTATATGATTGAAGTTTTTCTTTATCACCTGTCATATGTTTCGAGCACCCACTGTTGATGTACCACTAATTTTCCTTTCCTTCTACATATAAGGCTATCCCACATATTTCTGGTTGTGGTTCTTTCTTTCTCCTTGTTTTGGGACTCAATGAAGCTTGCTCCTTCTGAGTTGTTTGCCGAAACCTACTCCTGCATTCAGAATCTTCATGACCAAAGTTGTTACAAATATAACATTCTATTTCATTTTCAAGAGTAGAAAAATTATTGTAGGTTCTTTTCATGATCCCAGTCATACTTCTTTGTTTTTGAGCTTCTCTATTCATGATGGTCTTGTAGGCAACACATTGAGCAACTTTGTGTCCAAAGTTATGACAAGAGAAACATTGGACATTGAAGAAGCTCTTGTGATTATCAAACCTATCGAACAAATGGTTGTAGTTTCTATTGACATCCATTCTTGAGGAAAATTGAGAATGATTTACCTGCGGTTGGTTGTAGCTTTTGTTCATCCTTGATGTAAACTACCCCTGATTTACTTGGTGCTCTCTGTTCATCCTTGAAGTAAATTTTTTTACCTGGTGATCTGCATTATGCCTTTGCTGTCGATTGTCAACCTATTCACTTTTCCTTACTGCATCAAGATAACTTTTGGAGGTGGATGGCTTCGATGCTTCTTCAGAATATCTGAGACATGTCTTGATTAGAGGAGAACGCTACACTTTGATAATCTCATCTAAAGTTTCAGATCCTTTAGCAAATCTAAGATTAAGGGATTTTGTTTTCTCAATTTCTTTTCTAAGTCCCACAATTTCACATTCTAACTTTTCATTGTGTTTATCTCTTTCAGCAAGTTGGAATGTCATAGTATCTATAATCATATTCTTTTCCTCTAGACAAGTTTTAAGTTTAGAAATTTCTTCATAAAGACCTTCTTCATCTATAGCATCCAAGAAATCATCATCTTCAAAGGCCATCAAAAGTGTATCATCATTACATTGTTCATCTTCATCACTATTTGAAAGTCCATCACTGTCTTCATGTGTATAATAGCTCTTCTTACTTTACATTTTGTTTTTTGTTCCATCTAACTGGTTCCTTACCTTTATCTTTATGAGGACACTTGGCAGCATATTGACCAACTCTTCTACAAGCAAAGCATTTGAAAGGTAGCTTACCTCTGAATCTTCCAGTCCCCCGTTGAAGGTTCTTGACAAAGTTTGATTCTTCCTCTCCTTCTGACATATGTCCTGACTCATTGTAATCTCCTTTTCCTGAGGCTTTGAATGCAACTTCTCTCCTATCTGATGGTCCTCCTTTCCTCATTTTGTAAGTAGTCAGGATTCCATGCAGCTGTGACATGGTAATGCTCTGTAGGTCCTGATTTTCTTCTATGGCAGAAACTTTTGAATCAAACTTAAAAGACAAGGATCTTAGAACCTTTTCAACCAGAACAACTTCTTTTATTTCTTAACCCAAGTTTTTTATACAGTTAACAATCTCATCAATGCGTAAGAAATAGTTAGCCACACTTTCATCATTGTGCATTCTGATATTTTCATATTGAATTCTGAGAGTTTGTAGTTTTGCTCGTTTACTTGATCATCTCCTTCATAGCTCAGAATGATCTTGTCCCATATTTATTTTGCGTTTTTGAGCTGCATAACCTTGACGGATTTTGATTGAGATAAACTCCATAATAGAGTATTGACAGCCTTAGCATTTGTTTCATACTGCTTTTTACCAGCCGTATCTGTAGGAGTTGCTGATGGAAATGTGTATCCTATTTCTATGATATCCCAGACTTCTGTACCAAGAGATTGAAGATAGGTTGTGATTCTTACCTTCCAATAGACGAAGTTGCTCCCATCAAAAATTGGTGGCCTGATCGATGCCTCCTTTTCGTAGTTGCTCACGATGATAGATCTTCCTTCAAGCGATCAAGATTCTTCTGAAGGACCTGCTCTGATACCAATTGTTGGAAATAATACTAAGGGGGGGTGAATCAGTATTAGAAAGTCAATTATTTTTCATTTCATACACAGATTTGTATACACTACTTGAGTTAGTGAAAACAACGTATATACACAAATTCAGTTAATGAAGCTAGCGTATAAGTTGCAGACTTATAATTTAATTTATTCTTTAGATGTTATTCATAAATCTGTGTGTCAAAACCATATAGACAGTAACCAGAAATAGAAAATAGAGCAGACATTCACACTCAAGAACCCAAGATATAAGGTGGAAACCCAATGTGGGTGAAAACCACCCACTGCAATTTGTCTCTATCTTCCAATTTAGAAACTTCTTTTTACAATGTTTTTGTATTGGTGCAGCTTTATACCAGTACGCAAGCTGCAACCTGTAGAAGGATACAACCTTCTCTCGTTCTCCAGCTTCTCCTGGAAGGGAGCTACAACCCCCTTAGCTCTTGTACTAGCTGAGGTACTAGTACATAGGTGCTGACCTACAAAAGGCTACAACCTTATATTTTCTTCCAGGGACCACATTTCATAAATTTTCAGACTAGATCCATGAATAACATCAATTAAACATCAAGTATATCTGCATCAACCAATCTTCTTTGTACAACCCAATACCGAATCAACAATCACTTCTCTGAATGTTGTAACCAAAATAATAACAGTAACTAGACACCAACCCTAAACCCAAAATACTGCAACAATAAACCGAAGTAGCTAAAACATATTTTATGAGACGTATGCTACTTCAAGATGAGGAACCTGTGTGCATACGCTTCTGTATTAAGACAAACCTGCGTATACGCTTCTTTGAATTACTGAACCAGCGTGTATACGTGCCTGAGCTCCGCCAAACCTGCGTACAGATCTATGAAAGATAGTTTTCCCTTTTCAAGTATTCAAGCATTAGTTATACCTAGATTATCAAATTCATAGATCAATTCATGCGTGAAATATATAGATCAGAATCACACAAAGATACTACTATTCAAGCCTTGAGATTTGACCCATCAATAGAACTTATCCATCTTGTAACGCTCAGGTTCCTCCTTGATTCAAATCTATCTATGCACCATAAACAAATCACCAGTATTCTAGATCTTGCTCCTCATAAGGTATTCAACACTTAAGTCAATTTTCTTACCAAATGATCCCTTCCTTTTTATATCCTTGGCCTTACTTAAACCATGGCCCAAAACCATATATAACCAATACTAGGGATCCAATACTTGGGTTCAATATTTCAGATGCAATACCAAGGTCTAAAACCATAGGCCCAATTACCATGGACCCAAAAATAATCTTTCCCACATGTACGCGCTTTTTCGTGCATGGAAGTGCATGTATATGCATACGCGACTTTTTATCATCAATACCGCATATATACGCGACCTGGTTAAAAGAAACCTGTGTATATGAAGTTTTATTCCATTATGAGAGCTTGAACTGTGATCTGCCACCTGAGAGCATTGTCATCAAGGAAAACACCTGTGCCATAGTGCCAAACCTGTGCCATAATGCCAACACTATCTCACTGTTGTCACATGCATGAAACTGTTTTGCACAGACATTCGCCCAAATGGCGAACGAGCTCACCCACATGCATGTTGATCTATTTGGTGAATCTTCCATTCATGTTTTTCATGCACTATTTATCACTTCTTCTATCACTTAGTGGTGACATTCATTCATTGACTTACTTGCTTTTAGTTGCCTGTCACCGAGTTGGGCCAACCTTGGCCTGGGCTCTGCTTTCACCAAGGTTGCTTTGCGCAATATGAGAAAGGAAGGCTCACCTTCCTCTGGAGGACAATGGTTGCTCGGCTCAAGAAATTGCGCAAATCTATCCCTAGGTCAACAATACTTCCTAGTTGGAATTACACAATACACAATCCCAACAGTTAGCAGCTAGACTAGACTGTGCATTGTGCAGTTCCAGCTGTTAGTTAGTATCTCAGTAGCCGAGACTGTGTCTTGTGAAATCTTGGCAGTCGGTCTCCCAACCTCTTGGCTAAAATTGTGCAACCTTCATGATCATTCACCCAGGTATGTTGCAAGTCAATTCTCATGTTCATTCTGGTTTTCAACTGGCAGATTGATTGCTATGAGTGTTGCCATGTCTCTAGGTATCGCAGGTGTTCATATGCCTCTCAGCACTATAGGTACAATGGCTTCCAGGAGAGCATAGACGAAGACACCATTTAGAGCATGCTTGGGGATGCAGTCGATCAAATGTTTATGTGCTTTCATACTCACGAAGACATCAAGTTGTTCATGGACAAGGACATAAAGCAGCATCATCACAACGAGCAACATCATGAACAATAGTTGAAGGAAGCATACCAAATACAGTGAACACAACGAATGAAGAAAACACAGTGAATGTAAGAGGAAGGTTGTTGACAGCATGGAGGCAGAGAAAAATTACAAGATCAAGCAGACCCACTCATAATGAAAGAAACTTTGGAGACTCAGGCTGTGAAGTGATGGTGTGACATGAAGATCGTGAGAAGACAGAAGATGAAACAAAGAAGGAGTTGGATATGCTGAAGCAGCAACTCAGGAAGAACATGAAGCTACACAAATAGTCTAATGAGTTGCAACAGGAACAATAAAAACAGTGGGCACAACATGCACTCACGGATGAAACTGCACCAGTACAAGTTAAGGATCCATCCCAGTAGCTGACACAGAGCAAACATGGTGAGTATTGTTGTTGATATCATGCAAAGGATCTAGTAGCATGCATGTCATTGAGCGCACACATGCAATCCAACCCATTCAACACACTCACCAAGGCGAAGACAAGAAGCAAGTCCAACTGGGGCTAAACATGCACTTCGAGAAGTTGATGTGCATGAACACTAGCACACACTTGAAGATCAACATGGACACTATGCATCAGTGTGTTTACAGTTCAACCGTACCCAAGAATACCATGCACATGTTAGAAGATGAGTTCGATGAAGGGGCCGAACCAATGCACTGGTTGCAATGGAGGCAAGAGTTCGCTTCAGCAAGATGTCACCATGAGGTGCATGCACACCATCACAGACGACCAAGCTTGGCATTAGCTAACCACCTTCACCATCACAAGCATGTCAAATAGTTGGTCTCATCACAGTAGATCGAGTGTTAGTGATGTCATGCAAGAGTCATGTCAAGCATAAGTCAAGTGTCAATGGTTGGATGTAATAGTCATAGATTAGGTGAAGAGTCATAAGTGTAGTTGAACTCTCACAAAGGGGAATGTCAAGGGTCACCCCACCCTTTGTTATAAATAGTCCCTCATAACTCATTGTATAGGATTTTGGTCTGCCAAGCTTCTACTAAGACTATCTTGAAGAAGGCCTAGACAGTATTGTAACGCGCCTTGGATTCTCTACTACATGGAGCTAGTACATCTCTTTGGAGGAGCAGGCGAATGTGGCTATAACATTCCACTAATGGGGCTAGCAGGTTTACATGGTGTATTGTATGATTGTGACTCACACTTTATATAATAAAAGGCAACACATTTTCATGCGTATGTTGTTATTATAGTTGGACTACTGCAGTTTCCTTAATGATATATTTTGTTTAACTTACGTACTTTTGTATGAACTGATTCACATGCAATTATATGAATCTTGTTTTTAATGTGTTGCATATGTTGTTAATGTTGTCACCGTTTGTGTCAACTGCCCTACCGGACATCAAACAAAACTTTCTTTGAACCTTGTTATATCAACCGTCACATTTGTCTCAGACTAATCCGTGAGTGATGTATATGTTATCTTACCTTGTATGTTGTGACTGCTGCATCTGTGTCAACTGCTATGCCAGAAGCTATGCATGTCCTTTGTGTTGTGTTTTCCTAGCTGAGTTGGGATTGATACATTTCAGCCTAGAATTCAACTTCACCTTCCTCTCCCTTTGAAGTGTTGGAACCTCTCATACTCATTCCTTGACTCACTGCATCAATCACTCCCTTTCTACTAGCATTGTTATCTTACTTGCCTCTGTGTGACATCGCGGTCAAGGAATTACCTTTCGACACTCCTACACCAAATGATTTGAGGTCTAATAGGGACTTATTACTGGGGAGATCTCCTTGACATGTTGGCGGGTCCAACACCATCAACACATATAAAAAATTCGCAAATGGCATGAAGTCTATAATTTATTGTGAAGTTCAAGATGATACTTAATGTGATATCCCTAATGGCATTTTCATATGACATGAATCACTTTCTATGTTGCAATTACTTGTGTAAATTTCCTAGAATGTGGTCACATTGATCTATAACTTGTTATGGATATTCTACGGGGAAATTCAACACAACGAATATGATAAAATTAGGCTTAAAATAGGAAATATATAGTGTGATATTTTATTTCTCCTTAGATTTTTGGATATGTAAATTATTGTTTTTTTCATATGCATGCAAATTACAATTATGCAAAAAATAGATAACAATGAAATAAAACTCACAAACTACAAATTAACACAAGATATAATCTAGGAAACTCTTTCTAGAGAAAAACTAGCTGGAAGATGAGGTCGCTTTGCTCTCTTTCTTCGACTGGAAAATAGATGCAAGTACAAAGAAGTGAGGCTTGTGGCTCATGGGACACTATAGTTGTTATCAACCTATTTTCCCACATATGATTCATCTACACTTGCATTATATTGTTTACCATTACACACAACTTTGACCCTTTATTTTCACCATATTTTAGCATTCACATTGGGAGGCCTTGTGAAGGTTGTGTAATTACCGTGAGCCTTAGTTCATAGCTAGAGTAATTTACATTTTCTTTCCCTTTTATGCTAGTGCAGATGTTGGGCCTTCTAGAATTTCTCTTTCCTGAGGAGATCAGATCAATGAGTTTCCTTTTTGACTCAAATAGGGGCAAACTATTGTGGAAGTTTCCTAACTTCTCTTCCGCCTAAGTGTCTAAATTCATTCCCCTGGGGAGGCCTAAAAGCTTATATATTATTTTAATTTCAAGGGGTAGGGCTAATCAGAGAGTTAGAATCTGATACCTATGGTCATTATTATATTCAAAGAGCATTTTCTTTGTGGAAGGCATAGGTGGCCACTGAGGGGCATATGAGTCAGCTAGTCTTCCTTTTATATTGTTGACCATTATGCATAAATTTGACCCTTCATTTTAACCATACTTTAGCATTTATGCTAGGAGGCCTTGTGAAGCCTACGTAATTACCCAAACACAAGGAGATATTTTTCTGTGATCCTTGCTCAGGGATCACTAGACAAAAATGTGTGCAACAAGTGATACAAGAAAATAAATGAAAACCATTTTCATTCATCATATTCATACATAGAAATCCAAATAAGTGAAGTAAAGAGGCACACATGAACCCTTGTAGGTTGGTGATGAGTGTTGGATTTAAAGTTGTGTATAGGGAACTTGCCTCTACATGAAGATCCTGCTTCATGAAATCACAATCCGAAATACCTACACACATACACAACCAAACAAAGCAAGCTTACCTTCTGTGGAGGGAAAATTAGCATAAAAAGAATGAAAATATCACCATGATAACCATATCATCATTAAAATAGAAAATGCATGGAAGGGAAATCTTATGCTTTAATTATAATAAAATGAAATAAATAAAAATATCCTCCAAGACATAAGTGTAGCCTCTCCTTCAACCTAGTAACTTGGTCTCCTTTAGCCTTCCACAAAGAAAATGTTCTCTGGCTATAATAATGACTATAGATATAAGATTCTAACTTATGATTAGCTTGATCCCTTGAAATGAAAAGTATATATAAGCCTTTAGGCCTACTTGGGGGAGTTAATCTGGACGCTTAGGTTGAAAATAAGTTAGGAAACTTCCACAATAATTTTCCCCTAGTTAAGTTAAAAAGGTAACTCATTGATCTGATATCCTTGGGAAAGAGCAAGTATCGAAGTCCCAACATCTGTGCTAGCATAAAAGGGAAACATGACATAAATTACTCTGGTTATGAACTGAAGCTGAGGGTAATTATGAAAGCTTCACAAGACCTCCTAGGGTAAATGCTAAAAATGGTCAAAATGAAGGGTCAAAGATATGCATAATGGTCAACAATATAAAGGCAAGCCTAGCTGAATCATATGTGGGAAAATAGGCTATTAATATATGCCCACTAATGCATTAGGTTAGAAGAGTAAATGATGGTTGAAATGCATGATAATAAAAATTAGAGATCAAAATGGAAGGAAGGAGCTAGGATTGCAAAGCCGAATGAGAGGAGCTCAACAGTTGAAGTCTCAACCCTACTGATAACATCCCTGAGTCGGGCATACTCATGCTCATTCATAAAGAGAAACTAAACATGATCACCAACTATACATTGTGGATCCGTGACATGAAATTTTATAACATGGCCACGAACAATACATTGTGTGGATCTATGTCACAATATACATCTATAGGGATATGGACACATAACAGAGAAGGTGCCCCAAAGTAGTACTAAAAGTACATAAATGTAGAAAATTCTCTACAAATCCAGCTCCGATACCATGTAGAAAATATGTTGTAGGTTAACCCGATAATGCAATATAACCAAAGAAAAATACTATAACTTACTTCTACTATCAATTTGCGGAAACTTAAAGATCGAATTGAACAATATAACCAGAAGAAGAAGATTTAATCACACAATACAAATGAATATACTTTGGGGAAAGACTTAGCTAAAATCCCCACTATTTGTATTATCATACAAGGTGGAAATACGTAGGAATTATACAAAGCCTTAGTTCTCATAGCTAGCCAGCTCTCAGTACAATCCTCACATATGCTCACAGGAAATCCTGGCTTCTCACAAGCCTTCCTCTCTACCGTCTGAGCTCCTATTTCCTTGCATTGTTCCATTGGGATGATTCTCCTTAAACCAAGTGGAAGACCTCTTCTACCCAGTGGATGATCACCTGATTTCACATACTGCCAGAACTGCGCAATCCTCAAGGAATTGATTCTTTCTGCATGCATGATTTTTTTTTATAGGAAAACTCATGCAACTGATAGTACACTGTCCTTGACATTTAACTTAACTGGGTCTTTCTCAGAATAGATGTGCATGAGTTTCTGATAAGCGAATATTCAGTTAACTGGAGTGCACTAGTTGAGTGCATGCATGCATCAACTACTGTTAACTCTCTATTAGTTCCTCATATAGTTTGGAACTGGACTTAACTCAGTAAACTGAGTTAACTAATTACAACTAAAATATAACTCAATCTTATCTCCTTAATTTAAGGGATAAATCTTGCATGACTTCAGAAAGAATTCTAACTTGAATTTCTCCAACTAATTAATCCAAAATGAATTAATAAATTATTTCCAAGTAGCTGTTAAGACTAAATTCAATTTTAATTCACAATTTAATTCAAGGAAAAATTAAATTGGAATATTCTTGTTGCCACATTTCAACACTCCCTCTCAACAAGAAGGAGATTATCTACCACCCCGATCTTGTCTCTATGGAACTCGAATTTACACTTCGACAATTCCTTTGTCAAAATGTCAGCATCTTTCTCCTCTGTCAAAATATACTACAGCAACATGATCCTCCCATCATCAGCAGCTTTCTTTACCTTGTAAAGCCAATGGGAACTCACAACTGACTTGTTCTTCGGTCTTGGAACCACGTCCCAAACACTGTTACGAACTATGGAGTCATACGCCTCCACCATAGCATCAACCCAAATCGGCTGCCGCACTACTTCCTCAAAGGAAGATAGCTCAGTCTCAAAACATTCCCCAACAAGGGCCATGTATCCAGCGTACCTCGCAGGTGACCTCCTCTATTTCCGCTGAGAAAATGGTGCTCCCACATTCTCTCTCACATCCCAAAACAATCTATCAGCTTCTCCTGTGCGCTTCCATCCATCTCTGGAAGACTCTACTTGAGTGGATCTCTCCACTCCTAGAACCTCTGCATGTAGTTGCTTTGCATCAGTGTGAGGCTCCTCCTCCTTAGGAACCAACAGTTCCTCCACATCATGTAGTTGGAGCTCCCTCTCAAGGGAAACTCACATGGCCTTCTGCTCATCAGACTTGAGATCTTGCAAACCGCTGTCCTTTGACTAGTAGGCAAGTACACCCAATAGTTGTGAGGTGTATCAGTGTACCCCACAAGTATCCCCAACTTTGTTGTCAGCTCAATATTCTTCCGTGTATCCTTTGTCACATGGCAATATACCGATGAACCAAAGATCCTGAAGTGACCCACATCTGGTCTCTTACCTGATAAAGTTTCCTCTGGTGTCTTCATCCCAAGTATATGATGCAAGCTTCTATTCTACAAATAGATCATTGTGTTGCATGCCTCAACCCACAAGTGAAGTGGTAGGCCTTGGTCATGAAGCATCGCCTGTGCTGCCCCTAAAATAGTTTTGTTCTTCCTCTCGGCCACCCCATTCTGCTGTGGGTTATGAGGTTTCGTCAATTCCCGTTTAATTCCTTCCATTGCACAGAAGTCCTTAAACTCTTGAGAGACATATTCTCCACTGTTGCTGCTTCTCAAGGCCTTGATCTTCTTCCTTGACTCTTTCTTGACCAAAACTTTGAACTCACAAAACTTTGTGAAGGTTTGTCCCTTCTTCTGCACAAAATAAATCCAACATTTACGAGAATAATCATAAATGAAAATCACAAAATACCTTTTCTTCGCTGTGGATTTCATCGAGAATGGTCCACACACATCAGTATGAACTCGCTCTAAGATAGCCTCTGCTCAACTGTCTCGATCATGAAAGGAATATTTGGTGTACTTTCCCAAGGTACAACCTTTGCATGTGTCAATTTACTTAAGTTTACCTTTGGGAAGTCCTGTAGATATCTGCTGCATTATCTTCAAAGCCCCATAATGCAAATGGCCCAACTGCCTGTGCCACAACTCGCCAATGTCTTGGCTTTGCACCAATTCTGCTTTCGTACTCAGTGTTGCACAATCATCTACCTCTAGTTTATAGAGGTTCTTCACCCGAATCCCTATCCTCTTGGTCTGACTCGTGGCTATGTGTCTTAGGAATGCCTTTCCTTTACTGAAGACAACATCCTAGCCTTTTTCCTCCAACATCGTGATCGATACCAAGTTATTATTCAGTCCAGGAACATACATCACATCTGTCAAGGTGATAGGAGGTCCATGCTCCCTCTGAAAAGCAACCATGCCCACTCCTGAAGCACTATACCTTTTGTCGTCACCCATCTATATTTCTTGATAGTTGAGAATGAGCGAATGGTCAATGAGCTACAGATGACCAAGCAAGGAGGAGAATTGGTTACAACATATGCCCTAGTAGATTTGAAGAAGGGAATATTGGATGAAGTATTGTCCCTTGACATAGCCAAGCAGGTATTGTATTCCAAGTTTGGTATTGTGCATAAGGAAGTTGTCCATCTCAACGGCTGGCAGCAGTGATGTGTTAGGAGAGCACATATCTCATTGAACGTGCATACTGCTATTGATTACATGAAAACATGGACAATGAGATACAAGGGAGCCCTGCTACACTTGCCTAAGATGATGAAGCCTAGAGTGGTCAAGCTGAAGGCATGCATCTAGAGTCAGATCTAGAACTATGGAGATCTTTAGCACCTTATCATTAATTTACAAGATTCCCATGCATGGGTAATCAAGAGTATGGATATTGTTGTGCATGCACATGCAATCTCATCTATTGGGACACCCACCTAGATGAAGACAAAGGCACAGGTTCGACTAGATCTTGACTCATACTTTGATGAGTTGATGTGCATAGCCACTAGCCCAAACTTGTTGATCAGTGCCAACACCATGCACACGTATGTTTCTGGTTCGGCCACACTCAAGACAATGATTGGCATGCTATCAGATGGGTTTGACAGAGGATCCCGAGTAGTGTACCCAGATGCTATGGAGGCAAGAGTTCATTTCTGGAAAGATGTCACCTTAGAGTACATGGAAACCATCGCAGGCTATCGAGCTTGGTATCAGTTCACTATTGTCAACCACCATGAGGATGTTGAAGAGTTGGTCTTCCAAAAGTTGTCTGAGTCATAATGATGTCTTGCATGGCTTTCTTAAGCCATTTTGTCTCACACGGGTACATGTGCATTGTAATGTAACATCTTGTCAAGAGTAAGTTCAAGTGTTGATAGTTGGATGTAACAGTCATAGAGTAAATGAAGAGTCATGAGGGTAGATGAACTGTCACAAAGGGGAATGTCAAGGTCCACCCCACCCTTTTCTATATATAGTCCCTCATAACTCATTAGATAGGCTTTTGGTTAGCCAAGATTCCGATAAGACTATCTTAGAGAGAGCTTAGATAATATTGTAATGAATCTTGGCTTCTCCACTGCACCGAGCTAGTATATCTCTTTGGAGGAGCAGGAAACAATGACTGTAACGTTCCGTTGTTGGAGCTGGTGGTTGGACATCGATGTATTGTATGATTGGAACTTAAACTCTCAATATAACAGAGCATTAGGGGAATTTTGAGGTCTAAAATGGGCCTCCTAAGAAAAATGTACAATCAAAATAAACTTTATAAGAACCAATAAGATTCAAGATGATGATGTCAACCATGGGGGATGATTCACCATTTTTGGAGTAAAAAAGTAAAAAGATTAAAAAATAATAGAACTACTTTTTCAACAAGTATTTTCAAATTATCTTCCTAAGGTTTTACTCAAATTTTGAGTGAGAGTACTCATTGGATGCAAAATTTAATTCCTCATCCAAAGAGTATCGATGTTGAAAACTTTTGATGGACCCTGCTACACAAAAAATGAGAAATACATGAAAAAATGTGATTGCAATAACGATTTTTCATGTATTTCTTAGTTTTCGTGTAGCAGGGTCCATCGAAAGTATGCAACATGCGCACTCCTTGGATGAGGAATCAAATTATGCATCCAACGAGTGTTTCCACATGAAATTTGAGTAAACCCATAGGAAGATAAGTTGAAAATACGAGTTGAAAAAACACTTTATTTCTTTTTTCCGTCTAAAATTTGATGATGTCATCTAATCTTATTTTATTATTTCCACTATTATTTTATAATTTCCTTAGGAGGCCCATTTTAGACCTAAAATATCCCCTAATTCCAACACATTTCATGCATATGTCATATTGTATTTCAGCTATCTTGTTTACTCTAAATGATATATGTATTTGTTTGCTTACACATGCATGTGTAGCTATTTTTTGTATATGTATGTATGAATCTTAATGGAACATGCTATTGGTTTAACCATCACTTTGGATTGCTAGCGCACTTGCCTTCCATGTTGTGATGCATCTTATCTTGTGTGTTCCCTTCTTAACTCCGTGCTTTCACAAGTTTCCAAGGGGCACACTCACTTCACCCCTCTTGTGTTAGAACTGCTCATGCACCTTCCTTGACTTATTGCATATGTCACACCCTTGCTACCAACAGGGACATCTTACTTGCCTATGTGAAAAACCATGGTCAAGGTGATACTGTACGACCCACTTCTGGGACTCCTTCACCCAATGGTGTGAGGTCTAATTGGGACTTCTTACCGTGGAGATCCCCTGACATGTTGGTGGGTCCTGTTAGCATTTGAGATTTCACCTAGGCTGAGATAGACAAACCTCAAAGCTACATCAAACCATTTCACCTCGTAGCTAGCCCTACGAGGTATGAGAAGGCTCTCTCGAGTCAAACTTGGTGGATTTTTCAATAGGATGGGTTTGACCAATTAGGAACAAGGACTTTAGGCTAGTAAATTGATAAGAGGGTTTTATTTAAAGTTTTTGGGTTTTTTGGTGGCAATTGGAGGGAGTGTAATTCAGGGTGCGGGGATTGAGCTCAGTTTTTGCAAGTGGGTCTTTGGGGCAAGGTAGGAGTTTATGCTGATGCCTTTAGCTGAAAGAGATGATCAAGGAGGAAAGAAGAGAGGCTAAAGAGGGTGAACAATGAATTCGAATCCTTTCTAGACAGTGGAAAACATAAATTTTAAACAAAATTGAAAGCTGAGCATGGCATGCATGAATTCAAACTTTATCACTTCTTTTGTTTAAATAGCAGCAAGAGATTAAGAAATGGAACACATAAACACACTTACAATAACAGTAGGAAACACACCATCAACATAATAATCCACAAGAATCCACAATGAATTCTGCAAAACCCTGGCCTTCCTTTTCCTCAAATTGCAGAAAATACAAGTCAAAAATACAATAG
>APFE030705754.1:0-20051 GCA_000404065.3 Pinus taeda
AGGGCATACAAAAACAAAAACATTCATTACATAAAATAAAAACACAAACATTTAAAATTCTATCATCATAAATATTTTATCTAATTATGAAAAATTATTAATTAGAAAGAAATTCAAATTCATTCTTGATGTTGTTGTCATTTGCAAAAAAAACAAGATTTTATTAAATTAAGCTACAAGTTAAAGATCATTACTTTAGTATACAAATTCTACACATTAGCAAAGTACTTATTTTATATGATTACATATGTCTAAAAAAATTATACACATACTAACATAACAAACAACCAATGGAAAAGAAGAGCACAAAAAAAAGTACATAGCCTAAACTAAAGCCACATACATTTAAAATTATATGATCATAAAACATCAATTTGTAAATTAATTTTTAAACTATGTTTATTTTGTTTGTATTTTATTATCATCCCGAGAGACTTTTGATATATTTTTAAACTATCATTGAATGATTGTGGTTTCAAGAAATATCATTGTTATAGTCACTTGTGATGTTGTAATTATTTGTATTGTTGAAAAGTATATATTGATTAAAACCAATCATGAAAAATTGTTATTTTCAAACTTACAAAAAATGGTGATGATGCTTATAAATAAAATTGACAACTATATATTTTTGTCATATTATAACAAGTTATAAACTCCACCCATTCTATACCATAACAGATTAATTAACTAATAAATTAGTTATTTATTTTGTTTAAAGTGGTGTTGTTCATTCGTTATTAATATCAGTTTATTTAAACAAATTAATAAATTTATAAACTTCTTGTTAACTTGTAAATGTTTTTGTATTAAAATTTTAAGTTAATTACAATTTCAAATGTTTTTATATTAAATTAAATTTTAAGTTAATTACAATAAAATTTTAGAAATTTTTGAATGAACGGTTTATATTTATATATGAGGTTTTCTTTAAAATATTAATATTTGTAACATGAGGGAGGAGGAGAGTGGAGAGCGGGGCAAAAATGTGCGCTAGCGTTTTAAGTTGCTGCAAAGTTGAATTTGCTGCAATCAAGCTTATGCCTGTTTCTATTGATCAAAGGAATCCGCACAGTGGGGTATTGTTGTTGCGATGAACATCAAAGGAGGAGCGAAGTTCTATGGGAACCACACTGGAAGGGATTCAGGTGATCCAAAGTTGTTGGAAATATATGATCTGTGTAGAGAATGGGGACTCGACTCATGCGTTTTTTATTCCTGGTGGTATCTTTTTCACGCAGGATCTTTTGCGCATTCTCCCAAAGCCACTATTTTTATTTTTCCTTCTTTCATATTTCGTCGTGGATGATAGTGGAATGGAGATGATTGGTAGAGCTCTGCTAGGGTCTGGAGCGTGAGCGTGGGCTACATGAAATTAGAATGAAGGAACTGGAGTTTGCCATTTTCAACTTCGTGCCATGATAGTCTACTTGCCATTGGTCATTATTAGCAGATACTCCACTAATAAAATAATTTTTCAAACTAATAAATAAAATCATATAGGTTAATACTCATTTTCATTGAAGTCATATGGATTAACAATTCTCTTTATGCGTTTAATGTTTTGATTCTTATCATAATTTGATGGCTATAGAAATTTTCCATCCATTTAATTATATGGTCGCAATAGTAGATTAAAACCCAAAAATAATTTATTGAGAATATTCTTAATATATATTTTTAAATTTTAATTTTCAAACACTTTTTTAATTAAATGAGAAGAAAATAAGATCATAATCTACATTTGAAATCATCTCGAACCTTCTATTAATGACTTAATATTAAAAATATTAATTATTGATTAATGAATCTCTAACATCAACATATTTATCTTTGATAATTAAATTAAAATTATAGAAATCCTATTATAAGGTATACACACTATCAACATAAAAAAATTAAGGAATCATAAATATGTTTTCACAAATTTATTTATATGTATTTCAGATTTGTAAATTATGTATTCAATTTTTTTTAATCACTAACATTTATATTAATATACATTAATATATATATTTGTAATAGGATCTTTTTAATATTTTTGTTTTGTTTTGTTCTTGTTTTCATTTTGTCTAATCAATTCTAAGTTAAATTTTGAGGCTTTGTATTGAAATCTAAGGCGTTGTTGAGTTCAATTCAATGGCTTTCACTAACTTTATTGATATTTAGAGTCTATGAAATACTTTTCTATTAAAATTATGCAAATCTCGAATGCATTCCCATTTATTTCTTTGCAAATGGAATTTAAAAAAGGATACAAAACATAATATATTAAGATCATTATACACATATTAATGTTTCTCTAACTTCATTATTTAACCTTCCACATGATTTGGAAGAGAGTGCATTAAAATATAAAAATATATTCTTGATGGTTATTGACGAGTTAATAAATATATTTTAGGAAAAACATTAAAATATATGAAATCTAATGAAATAGATATACACTCAATGGGAAAGGTAATACTTTTCATTAAGAAGGAGATAACTGTTCAATAGTACAAATTCATTAGGATAGGTAACACCTACATCACCTCCTATTGCAACTCTTCTACTAAAAATGTTCATATTTTTATTATATATGTACAAATTCTTTATTTCTCCTTGTGATCAAAAGAAGCCATGAAGGTGAAACAAACTTGGACATGCATAAGAAACTTTAACAAAATAAAAGAAGCCTTCATTGTTTCTTTCACTGAACTGCAATATAATTACATTTATGCATCCTAAATTATCTTTCATCATTCCAAAGAAAAAATCTCATGAAATGTACACACCCTTCACATTGAGGATTTTCATGAGTACTATGTCAAAAAGCCTTCATGCAAACATTAAATGACCCACAACTTTATTCCTTGTTAGTTATTCCAAATATAATAGTTTTATTAAAAAATGTCTCATGTTATTCTTCTCTTTTACTTAATTATTTCATATATATTTCCACAACAACGCCATGCTTTTTCTTCCTTTTTGAAGGGTCCTATCTAGTAGCCAAAATTTCAAAGATCGAAATTTATTTTAAAGCTTATAAACCTTGTTTAACATTAGCACTCCCTAATATGCATAATGTAAAATTTTTAATGATATTTTCGTAAAATTATTGAGAGCTCTAATGGATTTCAAGTTAAAATAATTTTAAAGTATAAAATTTGAGCAAATAAATAAATGTCAAAATCAACGAGTACTTTTTATTTTTTATTTTGAAAAACATGGAATATTAACCCACTCTAAATATCATGCCCAAAAAAATTCTCTACTACGTGGAAAATTATCAGGCTTATTTACATTGGAACATTGTTTATTATACCAAGATCTCTAGACTATCCATAAATATTATTTTTTTTCGCTCTACTTAGTCTTGCCCTTTTCCTCTTCAAGGGTGATTTAATTCCCAAAGGAATGAGAACTCAAACATATTTCTTTTGTTATACCTAACACTTTAAGCATTATATATGTTAATTGGTACCCCTCATACTAGATATATTGGGATTTACCACTTCCTTATTTGTATGGGTCTATAGCTATGCATAATAATTTATAACTTATTCTTTATCTCCTATTATTGTTGGAATAATTTTCTCCTTGTTCACATTCACTAGATATCTAATAAATATATTGTTCCTTATTCCCATTTGCTAGCAAGGTCCCTTTATTCATGTATAAAAGTTCGACATATATATTTTAGTTGCTGTGCTCCTATGAATTTTCATTATGCCAATGAAAATAAATGTATGAAGAATTGTGTTGATGATGACATTGGAATGTGTTGGTTGCACTTATTGAAAAGTAAAATCTCAAGCTTTCAAAACTTTTAAGGATTTTCATGTATAGATTGGATATGAAGCACAATCACATATTGGCCCTCTTCATATTTTTAATGGAAGATACCGTACTCTAATGAATATGAAAAATTTCTTTGCAAGCATGGCATTTATGGTAAAACGTTATGTCCATCTCATGCTCTTAGAAAAAGCCTCCTTGTAAAATGTGGTATGGATGAAATCCTTCGATAAGCCATCACAAGGTCTTTGGTCCTTCTACATTCACTTATGTTTGTTATAGTATAGCCATTTTTGTATATTGGGTATATCATTGTAATATTTACTTCTAAATTTTTGGTTGCGATGTGTCATACATTGGTCATGGTTACCTTGAAGGATTTCAGCATAGTTTCTATTTTTCTCAATGATTTCGAAATGAATTACCCTTCATACATGGAGTTCCTTCCAATATTATACAATATTTTGAGTATTTTAACTCTATGATTAAATCGTAACACGATTCTCATCTCGGTATAATTTTTCTTCGTACAATCATATATTTACAATACTAATGTTATTCCATCTACAACAAAGTATCATATTGAAGGATGTCATCTATATTACTAAGGTTAGACTCTACTTATCTTAAAACACTCTATAATGTTATTTGCTTGATTAATTTAGAGTGATTCCAATCCAAACTAAGGAATTCCTTTCTATGTGTGTAGACTTGGGTTATCTTGTGACATTGTTTTGGGGTCAAAACTTATGCAAGTTTTTTTGTCTACTCTTTGGCCTTCAAGTGCTTATTAAACACCTCCTCTTTATAGGGTTTCAGTATTGGTTCTAATTTTCACTTGACCTTCGATACAAGTAAATTTGATGTTGTTTGAGTGTAAAGAAAACCCATAAGTAGTTAGAGCTTTTCCCAAAATCTGCGACACTCAAAACAAAGAATGTATATCGATTTCAATTCAAGCGATTTACCCTCTCTTTGTTAGTGAGAATATTTAATTATGAGAAAATATTTTTGGTTGTCTTATTTCCCCAACAATGTAAATATTTCTTTTTATTCATAAGAACAATTTATACAATCTATTTACTTGTTACTGTGTGTAATGAAGTCATTCCATCAAAGCTTTACAATACTATGATATTTTTTCTATTTATATTCTATGAGGAGATATTAGATATTCGTACAAACTCTATATATTTTGTTTCTACATAATGATTTTATATAATTTACTATTACTATCATTTTCTTTGAGGAAGAGAATATGAAAATTAGGCAGGAGGTGTGTTGAACACTTGTCATGGGAGTTTGTGAAGGTTGTCATTTAGGCCCTAGTAATACTTTACCCAAGGCTGCTTGTTCCATGGCCAATTGATATGATTCCAGTCCTTTGATCTATATCAAGCTAGACTAGGTATACATTTTTTTTTCTACAAGTTAAACTATGTATAAATTTATTTTTCTTACCTCAAATAGTTATTTTCTATAGTAGCTTACAACAGACTATACTTTTATTGGTCAATAAGGGTTACTGTGCATGTTTATATATTTATCCATTAAAACAAGATTCTTTAATTTATTATATAATATCCTTTTTGCAATCTTTGCACACATTCAGTTGTATTATTTTTAAAATAATATCTAAGATTTTCTTGTTGGAAATAAGTTTAAAGTGTATTTAATCCTCTAACCAAAAAACTATTCTTTCCAATTAGTTCCCCAAAAAGGTCTATCTCCTACTTCCACGCGAGAAACAATAGTAAGTATTCCCAATTGACATTTCCTGACCCTTAGATCATCTTGCTTACTTTTGTGTATATGAGTACCAATCATTCTTTCCAATTATACCTCTTATCTTTTATACAACCCATTTTATCTCCAAAACAATCCGTTTTAGTTTCACCCATGACATTTTTATTTTCAGTCATGTGTTTTCTTGGTAGTCTACAAAATGAACAATTCAACTCTAGCAAAAAGAACTTTTTTGGTTACTTTTTATCTTGTCTCTTCTTGGGCATAACTCCTTCCATGTGAATTAGAAGTATAGTATCACATGTAAGCCTTTAATATGTTTTTAAGAATCATAACACAAAAGCCAATTTTTTTATATTAATAAAAATAAATATTTACACTGTCATATGTCACATTACTTGACCAACTTTGACTTCTTAGGGGAAACTAAATATTCAATTAAAAAGGTCATAATATAAATTTACCAAGGCTTATTACAATTCACTTTTGTAATTAGAGGAAACATAAGCACCTTGAAAAAGACATCTTTAGCATGTTTAAAAAGAAAGTTGTATATTTTTTAAATGAATTGTCTGTTTTCTTTGAAAATTAATTTATTAACTTAAACAAAAATATAAATCAAAGAATAAAATTCAACTCGATATTTGTATTTTTGAAATATATTTTGATTAAAATATTTGTAAACAAATTAAGTTGAACATAAGTGACTTAAAATAAAATATTTAACTTTTTCCTGGTTTTCTTCTAATATTATGATATTATATATGTGTGAAATCATGATAGAAAAATGCAAAAATGAACACAACAAATAAACCCATACTAAAAGATAAAAAACACATTTTAAAATTCTATCATTATAAAGCATCAATTTCTAGCTAATTAATCTCTAAAGTACATAATTTCTTGCAAATTATGATAAATGTTTTGTGGTGTATTTTTCGAAATCTATTGAGTAGTTATGCTTGCGAAAAGTTTATCATCATAATCATTTGTGATATTAAACTTATTTTTATTATTGAAAGATATGTTAATTAATAGATGTTATGATCATTTGTAGAAATAAATGGGATGTTATTAAATTGAATATCAATTCGCACATAATTTTGCACATAAAATAAGTTAAAACCC
This sequence comes from Pinus taeda, assembly GCA_000404065.3. Classification (NCBI taxonomy): domain Eukaryota; kingdom Viridiplantae; phylum Streptophyta; class Pinopsida; order Pinales; family Pinaceae; genus Pinus; species Pinus taeda. The sequence continues at coordinate 6,655 of APFE030705754.1, forward strand.
AAATTCAACTCGTTTAAAGTGTAATTGTTATATATTATCTTTATTTATGGGTAAAACCAGTATATATGCACAAACAAAAAAATATACACAAAATAAACTATAGTCACAAACATTTGAAATTCTATCATAAAACATAAAATTGTAATTAATTATAAGAATATATTCATTAAAAATAATTGCGATTTTAAAATACACACATTGAATAGTGGTGGTTACAAAAAAGGATACATTTTCATTCATGATGTCATGGTCATTTACCAAAATAAGTGAACTTTTATTAAGATGAGCATAGATAAGTTATGCAAGCATTCAATTCATTTAAAGTGTAATTGTTGCATTGGATACTATGCATGCTTAAAATCATCATATAAGTTATTTCTATCAAGTGATTCTAACGAAAGTTTTATTGTGTTCCAGAATTTATAGACATACAAATACAAACGAAAAAACCAATACATTACATAAAATAAAAACACAAACTTTTAAAATTCTACCATCACAAAACATGGATTTGTAACTAATTATCAATATGTATTGATTAAAAATGCTTCTCAAAGGTGCATTGAATAGTGATACTTACAGAAAATCCATAGCCATTCATGATGTTATGGTCATTTGCAAAAATAAATGAAATTTTGTTAAACTAAATTCTAATCTAAACATATATTGTTTAGTACACATTCAATTAATTGGGACGGTAATTCTTGTATATTATATTTTATGTGTAAAGTCATCGTAGAGGTGATTTCTATCAAGTAAATAGAAAATTTGGGCAATGACCTTCCATATAGGATATTCTAATGAAAGCATTTCTTGTGTTCTAAAATTGTACACAAACAAGAGCATAAACAAACAAACACATACATTTCATAAAATAAAAACACAAACATTTAAAATTCTATCATAAAAAAACATCAACATGTAGCTAATTATAAAAATCATATTAATTGAAAACAATTATAAAGAGTATTGTGCATTGAATAGTGGCACTTAGAAAAAATCAAATTGATTGATGATGTTGAAAAAATAAGATTTTATTAAATTAAACAACAATTTAAAGATTGGTAAGTTAATATACAAATTCTAGTCATTCTAAAATTAATTATTGTATATGATATTACATGTGTGTAAAAATATTATACTCAAACAAACAACCATACGCAAACAAAAGCATAACAGACAAATACATAGCAAAAAATAAAACCACATACATTTAAAATTATATCATCACAAAACATCAATCTGTAAATTATTTTTTAAATTTTATGTTTATTTCGTTTGATATGTTTTTAATTTTTCATTGAATGATTGTGGTTAAAAAAATATTCATGCTCATATTCATGTGTGATGTTGTGATTATTTGTATTGTTGAAAAGTATATATTGATTAAAAACAATCATGAAAACTTGTGATTTTCAAACACACAAAAACTGGTGATGATTCTTACAAGGAAAATCTATAGTCATTGTTACTTGTGGTATTGTCATGGACATTTATATCTCTAAAATTTATTTACTAAAATATTTTTGAAATTTTGATTTTGTACTAAATAGACTTAACAAATTATAAACTCCATACTTTTTGTACAATAAAATAAAAAAATTGAGTAAAGTTTAAGATAAGAATATATTAATTAAAATATCAAATTAAAGATTGATAGTCGAATTGTGTCAAGAGGAAAAGCTCGGTGTGATGGCTAGGGTTTCTTCATCCTTTTGCTTTCCTTATATGGTCTGGTTTCTTCCGACATCAAATGCACCTTCTGTGTCATCGCTAGGGCACGATCTCACTGCTCGTGTGTCCGATAATGGAGTTTTTGAATGGAGTTAATTCTAGTTCCGGTCTGCTATGCAGGGATGGAGACAGCTAGCCTGTGTTGTTAGTAGTGTCATTCACCAAATTATTGATGCATAGTACCTTCTCAGCCTGTATGTACACGATGGAATAGAAGGAAGTGAAGGGAATCACATTCATGAGTTGGGAATGGACCTGTGTAAGATTAAGGCGACTCTGGAGCAAAAATCTTATAATTGTTTGGTCTTAGTCACAAGAGAAATATCGATCAGATCTTAAGGAAAAATATTGGCTACAGAAGTGAATATTCCACCTCAAAAACTTCATTTCATAGATCCGTTGTTAAAGATCCCGAATCTGGATATTCTCAATCCCCTTAGCACATTAGCTTGTCAAAATGGAGGAGTAGCATTGGATGTGAAAAGTCTACTTCGTTTTTTGCTGGATCAAAATATTCCTCCATCAAAGTGGGTGGGTTTGGTGGTTTGGCCATCACTTATGAAGTCAATACTTCCACGGAAATCCATATCTCTCTTTGCAAATCCACACTTATTCATTGATTCTACTGAAGATTCATGTGACTGTCAAGTATGGGCACTCGATCTAGTAGCCTTCCAGATTTTTGTCAAATCCCCAAATGGAAAATCAATATTATTTTGGGTTTTGGCCAAAAATCACGTCAAACAATTAAAGCACAATATCGTGCACACTCTAGGTATCCCACTACTCCTACAAAGTCTAATCTGCAGATGAAAATCGATGTAAGAAGATGTGATGTTACAAGATTATAACATCCCTTCATTATCCACCATCATATTAAACTTGAGGATTTGGGAGGATCACCTCGACCAATAAATTCAAAGGGCACAAGGGCAATGTCTAGATCTAGTATTCCCAAAGGAACATAATCAAATCAAGGGCAAGTATATGGAGTCTTTTCTTTCATAGATATCCTCAAAGGAAGATGTGTTGCCTCAACAACACCAGATCAGAAACACAATATGCCCAACCAATACATAGTGGAACAACTAAATCAAATCCCAGTATTGATTGTAGATCTACCATAAAAAAATTATTTTTTCATAACATATGAATCTCAAGAAGTACTATGCAGATTCAACACTTTTTGGCTAAAACTAATGGATCTCTTCCATTGGATATTCACAAATTGGACAATAAATTATGAGATTCAGCTTTGCTCCAGGGGCTTCTTCATAGTAAAATTTGTATCATGAGAGGGTTGTGAATATATATTGCAAGAGGGTACAGGGTTTTGGGGCTTTGCAGGAACTTTTGTCATCCCTTGGTTCCCATATTTTGATGGCAATATAATTGTAGTATCTCAAAGGTTGGTTCGGGTTAGACTGCATAATCTACATGTACATTTATGGTTCCGTAAAGTGATAGAAGCCATTGGGAACATATTAGGGTGATACATAAATAAATATACACAAATATTTGAGGAACAAATCTACATAATCGCCAAAATTTCATTGGAGCTAGACCTCAACAAAGGATTTTAGGACCATATTCTCTTGACACACAATAAGCAATGCTCGACACAGTTCCTAGATTTTGAGAACACAACATTTAGATTTCGAATAAGCCAACAAATGAGACATCCACAAAAGTCATGTCCTAATGCCAGGAAAACACGTCAAAGGAAGAAGTAAACAAGAAAGAAACTCAAGGGATGAAAATTCCCACAAAATTTTCCTGATAAAGAAGAGAATGTTGAAGAAATGGATCCTCCTGCCAATGAAGAAGCCCAAAATACACAAGAAAACATAGAAAAGGGGAGTGTTAATCATGGAGTTTCAAGAACTCCAGCACACACATCGAGGCATGAGATGATCACTGTAGTAATAGAGACGGGGGATTCAAAATATCATCGTGTATCTGAAAGTTCACATTCAGATATGCAAAATCCAACAACGAATGAAGGGACCCAGCTAGAGCTTGTAATGGCCACTCCTTAATGGGCAGAATGACAAAAGGGCAAAAGGAGGAAATGGAGAAAAGGGTGACATGTTTACCACCACCTGGAGTTGTATTTTTGGTCTTTGTGATCACCAATTTCGATTGGCAAGATTTAATGCATTATCACTATCTACAACATGTAATCTTGCTTTCATTAATAAAATTACGATGATTTCCGAGGAAAGAAATTATATTATTTATAAATAATTATAAAAGAATCTGATTTTCAAATACACATTGAATAGTATAGTGGTTGTTACAAAGAAAAAACTTTGTCATTCATGATGTCATGGTCAATTCCCAAAATAAGTGATATATTTTTTTTAAATTGACCATGGATAAGTTAATGCAAGCATTCAATTCATTTGAAGTGTATCGTGCATTGGATACTATGCATGCTTAAAATAATCATAGAAGTTATTCGTATCATGTTTATAGACAATTTGTTTAGTGACCTTCCACATGGTATATTATATTGAACGTTTTTTGTGTGTTCTAGAATTCATAGACATATAAACACAAACAAGTGCAATTGCAAACAAGTAAATAAATTATATAAAATGAAAACACAAACATTTAAAACCCTATCATCATGAAATGTCCAGTTGTAACTAATCATAAATATATGTTAAATAAAAATACTTACAAAGTAATTTTATTCTTAGATATGCATTGAATAATGATGCTTACTAACAAAAGAAAACCATAGTCATTTGCAAAAATAAATGAAATTTTGTTAAACTAAATGCTAATTTGAACATATATAGTTTAATACACATTCCATTAATTGGAAGTGTAATTCTTAGATATTGTATTTTATGTGTGTAAAATCATCATAGATGTGACTTGCATCAAGTCAATAGTCAAGTTGGGCAATGACCATCCATACGATATATTCTAATGAAAGTATTTCTCGTGTTCTAAAGTTTATAAACAAACAAGGCATACAAAAACAAACACATACATTACATAAAATAAAAACACAAACATTTAAAATTCTATCATCATAAAAATTCTATCTAATTAAAAAAAATGATTAATTAGAAAGTAATGTTCATTGATAGTGGTGCTTGTGAAAATTCAGATTCATTCATGATGTTGTTTTCATTTGCAGAAAAAACAAGATTTTATTAAATTAAGCTACATGTTAAAGATCAGTACTTTAGTATAAAAATTCTACACATTGGCAAAGTACTTATTTTATATGATTACATATGTGCAAAAAAATTATACACATACAAACATTACAAACAACCAACGGAAAACAAGAGCACAAAAAAAAGTACAGAGCATAAACTAAAGTCACATACATTTAAAATTCTATGACCATAAAACATCAATTTGTAAATTAATGTTTAAATTCTATGTTTATTTTGTTTGTATTTTATCATCATCATGAGGGACTTTTCATATATTTTAAATTATCATTGAATGATTGTGGTTTCAAAAAATATCATCGTCATATTCACTTGTGATGTTGTGATTGTTTGTATTGTTGAAAAGTATATATTGGTTAAAATCAATCATGAAAACATGTTATTTTCAAACTTACAAAAAATGGTGATGATGCTTACAAAGAAAATTCACAGTCATCTATTTTCGTCATATTATAACAAGTTATAAACTCCACCCATTCTATATCATAACAGATTAATTAACTAATAAATTAGTTATTTATTTTGTTTAAAGTGGCGTTATTCATTCATTATTAATATCAGTTTATTTAAACAAATTAATAAATTTATATACTTCTTGTTAAGTTGGAAATGTTTTTATATTAAAATCTTAAGTTAATTACGATAAAATTTTAGAAGTTTTTGAATGAACAGTTTATATTTATATATGAAGTTTTCTTTAAAATATTAATATTTGTAACGTGAGGAGGAGGAGAATGGAGAGCGGGGCAAAAATGTGCACTAGGGTTTTGAGCTGCTGCAAAGTTGAATTCGCTGCAATTGAGCTTATGCCTGTTTCTGTTGATCAAACGAATCCGCACAGTGGGGTATTGTTGTTGCGATGGACATCAAAGGAGGACCCAAGTTCTATGGGAACCACACTCGAAGGGATTCAGGTGATCCAAAGTTATTGGGAATATATGATCTGTGTAGAGAATTGGGACTCGACTCATGGGCTTTTATTCCTGGTGGGATCTTTTTCACGCAATATCTTTTACGCATTCTCCCAAATTCACTCTTTTTATTTTTCTTAATCCACTATTTTTATTTTTCTTTCTTTCATATTTCGTCGTGGATGATAGTGGAATGGAGATGATCGGTAAATCTCTGCTAGGGTCTGGAGCCGACTCGTCCATGGCATCGACTAGGCCTGCAGCGGATCCCGTCCCGGCTGTACCCGTGACATATGAATGTTCCATAAACCCTGGAGAAAAGCCCGTGAAGGTGTCGAACAGGAATCCAAAACGGATGAAGCTGACAATGCCCTCAATTAGAGAGGATCTGTGTAGCCATCATGGCTCTAAAGGTGTATTGCGCTTCGTACTCATATGCCGTTGTCGTGCCTGAAGCCCTAAAGAATGATGAGGCACCAAATATTGGTGCGAAACCTGCGGCTCTAAAGGCGGTGGCCCTCGATGCCAAGGATCCAGCTCAGGCCACTAAAACTGCTGCTCCGAAGGCCGTGATGAATTCTATCCCCATGATCGTCTGCGGGGTCGCAAAGAAAGCCGAAAAGGAGTTTGGCTACAGGGAATAGGGAAATAGTTTCCTGAAGGAGCCCACAGAGATCCCATTGCATTATGGCACACCTGAAGCTGCTTGGTGATGGTACCTCTAGACAGAATCAGAACCCTCATCACTGGTAAATCTTTCTTTATTTAAATTTTTTATTAAAGCCCCTTCAGAGATGTCATTATTTATCTGGGTTCATGCGATAGACTGTGTAATTTACTTAATCATCTAGAACAAGTAAATAAGTGCCAAAATTACATCATAATCATCAAGTTACATCAAGATGGGTCAAAAATTCCATCTGGAAGCAAAACTAGTCAAACTGGCCGAATTTCTGAGCTGGAAGGTGAAAAATTAAGCTAAACTCCTCTATGCACCACGCTAAATCCTCTATGCATCGCAACACTTTGAGGCTGAGTTTGAGGCACTTCCTGAAGTCCAAATTGAGCACAAGATATCTCATTGGAAAACCCTTCATGTCTACCTTCCAACCCAAGTGGAAGCTTTCAATTTGGATGTCATTTGCCCCTCCAAAACTGCAATCTCCCAGAACAAGCTGACATTTCCTTCTCTAATTTCCCAGAAGCTATTTCCTTTGACTAAACTGTTGTTATCCCAGGCTTTGCTCCAAATGTTCAAGCCCTTTCTGTGACATGACATTCTTATTAGATCATGGTTATGCCAGGAGCTGGCATATGTTTCTTTCCAAATGATTGCCCACTGAGTCTCTGGCTCTTTAACCCAATGCCACCATAATTTGGCACCTAGAACCTTGTTGAGTAAGTCAGGATCCTCCAAACCTATCCCAACAAAGCTCTTAGGTTTGGATATCTTATCCCAAGCTACCAACGCCCATTTCTTATGCTCCTTCCCCTTGCCCCAGAGGAAGTCTTGTTGGATGGATCTGAGCTGATGTAGAACACTTTGAGGAGCTGGTAGAATAGATAGCATAAACGCAGTGATAGATTGAAGGATAGCTTTGGTTAGCACTAACCTACCAGCTACATTTAGAGATCTGTAGGTCCATTTCTTGACATTGTCTAGAAATTTGTTGATAACAAGTTACCATATACTCTTGTGTAAGGGTTTGGCAGTGAGAGGAACTCCCAAATACTTCGAGGGGAGGAACTCCCATTGGAAGCCCATAATTCTAGCAATGTTCCTTTGTATGGCAATGTCAGTATTAAAGAAAAAAAATTGATTTAGAAAGATTTACCTCCAAACCTGAAGCCATGGAAAAGTCTTTCAAGATTTTCTTATAGGCTAGAGCTTCCTTGACTGTGGGGATTCCTTGTAGCATAGTGTCATCCGCAAATTGTTGATGTGTTAAAACATGCCCCTGTTCAAAAACTTGGAGACCTTTGACTGAGCCCACTACCTTCGCTTGTCTGATTTTTCTCCCCAGCCCTTTCATCATTAGAATAAAAAGAAAGGGAGAGAGTGGATCTGCCTACCTTAAGCCTCTTGAAGGAGTGAAAGTCTCCGAGGGTGATCCATTAACCAGGATTGTAAAGCTGGGTGAGGCGACTAGGGCCATAACCCGCTGATCCAGTTATGATCAAACCTAAAAGCATCAATAAATTTTCTGATATATCAAGTTTAGCTTATCATAGGCTTTGGCTATGTCCAGTTGCATGATCATGCCATCTCTCTTGTTGTTAGTCAAAGAGTGAACTACCTCATGAGCTTGAATGATGTTATCAAGGATTTGTCTGCCTTCCATGTATCCTGACTGTTCCACTGCCACCAGGGTGGGAAGAAGGGGTTTTAGTCTATTAGCAACCACTTTGGAGATGATTTTGAAGACAACATTGCACAATGCAATGGGTCTAAACCTATCAGGCATTAGGGCAATATCCTATTTAGGGATCACAATGATAAAAGTGGTGTTAAGCGCCTTCAAGATAGTTTTATCCCTCCTTGAGTCTTCCACCACGCTCAAAATGTCATGTTTTACAATATTCCAGGAAGCTTTGGAGAAGTCTACATTGAACCCATCCGAACCTGGTGCCTTGCCATTTTGCATCTGATTAAGGACCTCCTTGACCTCCCCTTCTGACACTGGCCTATTGAGGTTGAAATTGTCTTCTTAGGTATATGCTTAGTAATCTTCCTCATAGATTCATCTCTATTAGTGCAAGTTTCCTGAGCAATGCCTCAAAAGTGTTGTACTAGTTCTGTTTCTATTTCTTCATGCATGCTGAGCATATTACCTTTTTTGTCCTTAATAGTAGAAATCCTGTTGTGAGCTCTGTTCAGCATAGTGGCTCTATGGAAGAATCCAGTGTTGTGATCTCCTTCTTTTAGCCATTGCACTATGGAATTTTGCCTCCAAAAATTTCCTCTTGCTTACATAAGTTGTTCCAATCTTGATGATATTTAGTTGCCAATTCATTCCACTCCCTGTCAAAACCCTCTATAATCAGCGTTTTGTTCAGCCTATGAATTTTTCCTTCCACAATTTCCTTCTCTTCAAAAATGTTTCCAAATTCCTTCTTATTCCACTCCTTGAGCTGGAGTTTAATGTGTTTGAGTATTTTTTGAGGAAGGAACATTCTTGTGCCTTGAATATCTAAATATTTTGCCCACCAGATAGCAATGTTGTTAAAGATGTCTTGGTGGGAGAGCCAAATATTTTCAAATCTAAAAGGTCTATTGTTGGGTTTGTCGATACCCTGAATGCCTGGTTGTACCGGCCAGTGATATAAGCCTCCAAAGGGAAGAATACTCGCAACTATGTCCTTCTCCTTGATCATAATATCTTCTGAGATTATAAATCTATCCAATTTGGATGCCACTTGTGACTCTCCTCCTCTTTTATTGTTCCAAGTAAAGGTACCATTATTCATGGAAATATCCACGAGCTTCATACTATCTAGGAAGGTTAGAAATGCACAAGAATCATATTGAAATCCCCTCCCAAGGTCTAGGAGATTTTTGGATGACGTTCCTTGAGCTTCTTCAGTGAATCAAGAAACAAGAGTTTTCCCTCCAACCTTTTGGGTCCATACACATTCGTAACCAAGTACATTTCATTATTTCCCACTAGCTGAATGACCATTGAAAGATAATTTATGGAGGCTTCTGCATCTACCATGTCAATCTTTTGGGGGTCCCAAAGCGTGAGAATTCCTCCAACTGTGTTCTCTACTTTGAACTCCAAAAACTCAAATATGTTGAGCCATTTACCATGAATCTATTTTATCTTTTGAATGGAACATTTTGTTTCCTAAATGAAGATCACATTCGGGGCTACTTACTTCATTTTGTTACTTAATAATCTTTATTTCCTTTTACTGCCTAGACCTCTTATATTCCAAGAAGTAAACTTTATTATCAAAGATTTTTAAAGGAGTAACTGGATAGATCTTTCATCTTATCTAAACCTATCATTAGTTTCCCACATTCCATCAACAACCCGTTCTGTTTTTTCCGGCCTCTTTTCTTTCTTGGGATTCTTGGAGCTAATCCTAGTATGGATTTCAAAGCTTCTACTCGTTCGCTACTTTTTTTTCATTCTTCCTTAGCTTTTCAGATTTGTTGTTCTAGTTTTTCCAGATGAACAATAGCTGAACTCTGTGGAACTCCTTTTCAGGTAATGAATCCACTCCCTCTTTGGTTCCTTGTTCTAAGAAGCCTTCTAGATATAGATTCTCTTTCTCCAAAATTTCTTGAAGTTTGTGCTCCTCCAGCTCCATGTCGCTCTGGGTTGTTTCATGGTCCATTTCTTGATCAACATCACTCATGGTGGCCTCTTTTTGGTACTCATCATTTTGTGTTTGTACCAGGTATTTCCCTTCCTCTTTTTCTACGAAACTTTCTTCTGTTGCTTGTTCTTATTTATTATTCTCTTCCTCTTCCTGAATCCCCTATAAACTATTTTGTCTAAGTTGTTGTTCTTCTCGTTGTTTATTCCTCGTACCTCTCTTACTCCCTTTACTTCGGTTAACTACTTTCTGAAAGTTGTCTGCTTCTTTCACTATAGTGCTTCTGCTTTTGTTCATTTCCTTGTTGAGCGGGCAGTCGCTAAAAAGATGTCCATGTTCATGGCATTCGCCACATCTGAATGGAATGGGTTCATAATCTACTGTTTGTACCCATTATTCATAAAAAACTTCCAAGATTATCTCCTCCGGTAGGGCTCCTGATAGCTCCATTTCCACACAAATTCTGGCAAAAGAAGTATATTTTCCCCTTCTTGTGGCTTCAGAGGCTTTTACAAAGTGTCCTAATTTATTTCCTATGGCCATTAATGATTCATTTTGCCAGTAATCAAGAGGTAGAGAGTCAAGCCTTACCCAAAGCAGTAATGAAGTAAAAGTCTCATTTTTTGGTACAAAGTTCACGACCCAGGGTCTCATGTAGAGTCCTGTCGCATAAATAAGTAGGGCCCTCCTTCAAATATTTTGTCCTTGTCTTCTATATTTGTAAACACCACTGTAAAGCAACCCTTAGACCCAAGGTGAAGATCTATACTTCCTTTAGGTTTCTAGTGGTATCTGATCCATGATTGAAGAGCTTTTTAAGTGGGTCGTAGTCCCATGAACTTACAGATGATGGCATATATCCCCATATGTTCCCTGTATGCCTGCAACTCCATATTATTTAACACCACCCTGGGAGTTATGTATGTTTTGGCTTTGCAGGGTCCCTTGTGTTTCGTGTCTTTAATTTCCTGTTGTTTGTCCTCTACCTCCTTTTTGTTTGTGTGATATTGATTATTTTCTATGGGTTCTACTGACACCACTTTTGTGCTCTTCTCTCCTTCCACCCTTGTTTCCCTAACATCTTCTAGAGGCTTTTTCCCCTTGCTGGCCAGGGCCTTCCTGTAGGAGGGAGTGGAGCTCCCTCCTCGTCCACCCTTCATAGGCATTAAGAAGAAGCCCTGCGCACATTGAAGTAAGATTGTTCTTCCCTCTGTTCTCCTATGCTTCATGTCAAAAAGCATTCTCCAAATGTGATCCTCCTAGAACAACTTTTATTTCATTATAAGGATTTAAATGTTTTAATTTATGGTGTCAAATTTTGTACAAATTTTGTAAGACTCCAAATCTTCCCTTCTCTATCACAAAGAAGATATTAAGGGTAAGGGAGATGTTGGAGGGGCTAGTCTACTTAGTTGATGATCCCAAACAATCCTAGAATTGATATTATAAATTCGATAAACTCTGTAGTTGAGTCAAGAGTCTGAGTTAGATAGGCTAAATTAGTTTTGACAATTAAATTTTTGTGACTATATCGACATAAGATATAGTGCACTGCAGGTATATATCAAATTTTAGGGAATATTTTACTAAAATATAAAATACTGTAAAATATTGGTGCATCTTTCAATGAATTGTAAAATGTTATAAAATATTAGTGAATCATTCAGTTAATTATAAAATCTTGTAATTTATTGGTGAATCCCTCATTTAATCTTTACATCAAGTTATTTTTCATTCTTATACATTTATTCTCTCATAGAAAAATGATTATCCAATTAATTCGCTTCAAATAAATAAGCATTGTTAGAATTTGATGGTTCATCACCATCTATAAGTTTTGTCAACTCCTTGGTCTGTAACTATTATAGTAACTATTGTATTTTTTTCTTCAATCAAAACTCTAATAATTGTTGATCAATACACAATTTTTTGAAATTACAGAAATATGTAATGAAAGTTAATTTGCTATATGATAAAAAAATCAATTAACCCAACTCATTATAAAGCCACAATTTTTGAGTTCAAAGATATAGTCCACAAAGAAAAATGTTCATTACTTATTATAACATGTTACAATATAAGTATCATCAAAGGATTTCAACATCAAAAATGATAATAGAACATATTTATCTTTGCTAAAAAAAAAATTGAAACAAAATACAAGATAAATTGTGGATTCCCTAAAAAACGAAGCAGCTCAGGTCATGAGAGAAAGTGAATTGGAAATTAATTTATTTTTCTTAAACAATTAGCTATATAAAAAATTAATGATAATTATGGAAAATATTGTAAATACCCAAAGAATAAACAAAGCCATATATGCCTCTGCCTCCACCTCCTCCTCCACCTCCGCCTCCTCCATCACCTCCTCATCTTACTCCTCCTCCTACTCATCCACAACCACCAACACGTCCTCCTCCTCCTCCTCCAGCTTTGCCGCCTCCTCCTCCTCCACCTTCGCCACCTTTGCCTCCCCATCCACCACCACCTCCAACTCCACCTCCACCTCCTCGACCCCCTCCTCCTCCTCCTACTCCTTCACCTCCTCCACCTCCACCTCCACCTCCTCTAGCACCTCCTCCGATTCCTCCTCCTCCTTTGCCACCTAAACCTCCACCTCCATCTTCACCTCCTCCTCCACCTCACACTCCGCCTCCACCTCCACCTCCTTTTCCACTCATCCTCCAGCTCCATTTCCACCTACACCTCCACATCCACCTCCTCTTCCTCCTCCATACCCTTCTCATCCTCCTCCTCCTCCACCCTCCACCTATACCTCCATCACCTCCAATTCCACCACCATCTCCACCTCCAGGAACTCATCCACCTCCTCCTCCTCATCTAATTTCACCTCCACCACCTCCTCCTGCTCCTACGCTCCCTCCTCCTCCTTTGTCTCTACCTCCTCCACCACGTCAACCTTCGCCTCCTCCTGTACGTCCTCCTCCACCTCCACCTCCTCCTCCACCTCCTCCTCCACCACCACCACCACCACTACCTTTGCCTCATCCTCCTCCTCCACATCCACCTCCAACTCCTCCACCACTACCTCCTCCACCACCTCCACCTCCACCTCCTCCTCCACCACTACCTCCTCCACCAGCTCCACCTCCACCTCCACCTCCTCCTCCACCATCACGATCACCACCACCACCTCCTCCTTCTCCTCCATGACCACCTCCTCCTCCAACTTCACATCCTCCTCCACCACCACTTGCACCTCCACCTC
>APFE030705757.1:0-31495 GCA_000404065.3 Pinus taeda
TCAGCTTCCTCTTTCTTTTGTTGAATTCAGAAGGTATCAAGTTGCATGGCAATGGTCTGTCTCATCTCACTTTTGAGGTCTTCCATCTGATTAGCAAACTCATGCTTGGAGAAGGTGGTACTAGCTTAAAGTGGACTCCCCCTTCCTCTTTTCTTGGCTACCCTGGAATGGTTCTAAACACAGTCTTTATGTCCTCATAGGGTAGTTGGTAGATGTCTCCTCCAGCTAGCAAGTGAAGGGTATCTAGAAAGTCTTTAGGGACTCCTCAGCCATGGTCTCAAGAGGGATTTTCTCTTGCTCTTCTTCTGTTATAGGATCTTCGTATATCTCAGGAGGTTCACCTATAGCTTCTTCTGGATCACGGCCACCAAAGAAGAGAGAAGGGTGACTCTGTGATGTGGTGGTGGTGTTGGGTAAGAATTTTCCGGTATTGTCTCTATTCCTACGAGGCATGAAATGAAATATTTTTGTATGCTTTTGTTTTTTTTCTGTTTGTACCTACAAAACTGAGAATATATTGAATTGCAACTATTTAAAATTTATCTTGCTAAAATGAAAATGCGGAATTGAAATGAAAGAAGGAAAGAACCAATCTATTTTGCTGAATTGGAATTGCAAGAATGAAATGCTAGGCTACACTTGCGAAATTGAAATTGCGTAATTGAAATGCTACTCTACGCTTGCAGAATTGAAATGCTAGTCTAGGAATGCAGGAAATGTCTAGTCTACTTTTGCGGAAATGAAATTGCAGAATGGAAATGAAATAAACTACTTGGCAGAAGGTTGTAGAAGAAAATAGAAGAAAAGTAGCAATCACAAATACTCTGACACTTCCCCAGCAATGGTGCCAAAAAGAGTGGTGAGCTCCAGTATTGTGGCAACAATGTTGCAACTCCTGGGACTCCCTTCTTTACTTTTATCAACCCGGAAGTTAGTAACAAACTTGGAAGTGACGGTGTTGTATGCACAAGTACTAGCTCTTGCTGCAACTGTCACTTGGTCAGCTGGCACAAGTTCGCTAGGGGCTCAAGCCAACTTCTATGAGCTCTGAGAAGAATCTGTTTAACTGATGGATGGAAGCTAACTCGAAGGAAGCTAATCTATTTGCAGGAGGAAACTGAAAAGCTGAAAGAAAATGCAAACCCTAGCAAACCCTAATTTTACTAGCTAGCTCTACTGATGCAAGAAAGAGGATGCAAGCTACTGGGAGAGATGCCATTGACTTATAAGAAGATGAAATGCATGTATCTAAGCTATGTTTACAACAAAATCTGAAAGAAACATCGTTTTGTATTTTGGAATAAGTTGTCAGAATTATCATGCATGCGATTTAACTGTTTTTTACTGTGCAGAGGTGGATTGGTGAGAGGAAATGCTTGGAAGAGGTAAGGAAGGTTCAGAGAGGGCCTAAGGGGTCCCTAGCACTCTTCCTGAGAGTTTCACAGAGTTTGACCTTCAAGAAACCGCTTTCGTGAGCTTCTATAGGAAGTCTGCAGGGGTTCTACAAGGTGTCTAGAATTTCTACAGGATGTTTGTAATTTTCTACAGGATGTTCAGAAATGGGATTTTGGAGCATGGATGGAGGGAAAAAGGTGGAGTAATGAGTATGAAGGTGAAATAGGGGTGTAGGGGAGTTCAATAATTGGAGGATGGAGTTGAGGAGTGGCGTAGAAGGTTAGATTTGTTCAAGGAGGGATGAAACGATGTTGCACAAGAAGATGAGAATCATGGAAAAGTAAGAGAATGAGGCAAATGTAAGGTAAGGGTTCTAAGTGAACGATGAAGCAGGTAAGTTGGATGGAGTATGGGTAGGTAAGGAAGGATAACAGGTACTCTGCAAGTGGTTTTTCAAACTGAACAAACAAACATTTATAAAACTTATGACCTAGTTACTTCACAGAACAGAAGTTTATTCGAAATGAAATGCATGAAATAACTATACAACTAAGCAATCATAAACTGAATCATTTAAACACTACTAGTATCAGCATCTGCAAATGAGGATTCCAACACTAAGAATTGCATGACAAAGCAAAACAACGTTTTTGTTGGCAACAATGTCACCTTTGTCCCAGCTCATGATCCCACTGAGGGAGAGGTGAGATCAGAGGTGCTTGATGGCCTTTTCTAGAGATATTCCCTGTTACTAATCTATCAACTAAATCTGAGCATGCAAAATCCTATCTGATCATTAACCATGACCTATGTAATCAACAAGGTGTTAATCTACTAAACAAAAATTATTTTGCAAAGACATAAAAACAAATAACAATACATGAAGGAGGCCTTGGCTCTTAGGTTGAGCCCAACCCCAAGAGCTACAGGCTCCTATAAAAAACTCAGAGCTGATGCCAAATAGAACTGCTTTTCATTATCCAAAAATAATCATCACAAGAAAGTTATGCAGCAGCAGCTACAAGAAAATGAGCTGAGAAAATGACAACACTCTAGTGCAAAAATACAACAGTTCCCAAAAGTAAACTACGAAGGTTGAGGCCTTCTTATTTATACACTATGAGGAGCCTAGCAGCCCTCCTAAATTCAAGGGACTCGGCTGTTCCAACTACAGTAAATAGTCTCTATTCCCAAAGCTGCTTGGCTGCCTTTAGGATTCATTTTGGTGGCCTGTTGAGCTCGGAGTTGAGGGTGGAGATTTCGAGGAAGGCCATTTAATACTAGAGACAACCCTCCTACGAATCCTCACCTCAAGCTTGGCTATCACCTGTCCCAGGATTGCTTGGTTTTGCTCCAAAACTTGTCCAAAAAACCTGAAATAACCACGTATTAGCCTCCCTAGTAGAGTGACCACCCTTATTCATTCAAACAACATAAACATACTAAAAAAACACGCATAATCTATGAAAAATGGAGGATTGAACAAGGACAATTAGGCAAAATGAGCCCAATAAGTTACCCAATTCGGGGCTCATCACGCTCCAAATTGAACTCTGGTTCCTTTGTTGGACCATTGCGAACCCAAGCACTCTCTTTGGGCTGCTTGCCCTTGTCATCTCCTGTCGTTATACCACTTTGGGGCACGATGTTTACATTTGGGTCCTCTTCGCCCAGCTTAGACCTCATCATTTGCAGGTTCTAAGTCTGTGGGGGTTGGATTGTTCCTTTATCGCACAACCTCGCTATCAGCATGGGGCAGTCCTCTATCTCATTCTTAAACTGGGTTCAATATAAACATGATGCTCTCTTTGGATTTGTACAATTGCAGGCATAATGCCCTGACCCTCCGCAATTGTAACAAATCAGCTTTCTACATCCCCTTCCTGGTCCCATTGCACCTCAACCTCATTCACGCCGCTAAAATCCAGTGCATGTCATCCCCGCATTTTGATCGAGGGCTCACATGTAGGCCTGAACTCTGTAGGTAGGGGTTCGATCCATCATTAGTTCGTAGCTTCTACAGGTGCACTCATCATGGCCTACTGATCTGTAGAAGTTACAGAAAAACTGTTGGGACATCTGCGTATACTCTTGTAATAGGTGGTAGTTATGTGTAGAATGCTTCCCTCCTATCTAACAAATCGTGCACCATAATGCAGGTGTCGTTCTCGGTCCTGCTTGTGCCTCTGGTCTCAGTGACATTAGTCCTCCTCCCACCAAGTAGTTCGCGAAAACTAGACAGTGGTCCTTGTCATGTCCCTAGCCTTTGCACTTTATGCACCATAACTCCTTGTGCACCTTTGGGTGAGTTATCCTATCCTATTTCAAACTCTACATCTCTAGACACAAATTTGTCAACTGCGTGTGGATCTGTTGGACTCCTAGACTAGGATCTTGTATTGGGGTCTCGTGTATTCTCATTGCAATCTCCAAAGCTTTGACATGAGTGGATAGCTTCTATTGTGATAGCGCCGTGCTTAGATGCAATGTTAGTGATGCTACAAACCATACGCGGTATTGCCCATCCGTCAAGGTCATGTTGGCTTTGCAAATCATACCCTTCAGTCCTTGATCCAGCTGATAGGGGGACTCGCCTAGAAGCATCGTAATTTCCTTAAACCCGATAATTAATTGTGTCTCCGATTTTGGCCTACTAAATTCCCTATTTAGTGCAGCTATCATTAGAATGCTTAATGTACCACGTCAGTGTGTGATCCTGCAATGCACTTACCAGCATTGCCTTCTTTATGTTGTCATCCGTGACTCCTTGCGCTTCCTGTACAACCTTTACCACAAACAAAAATTGGTCCAGGTCTTCGTTCCCTCCTCCTTTGAACACAAAAAACTTTATTACGCTCACCATATTGAACTGTGGTGGTGGCAGAGATGGTGTGGGCAGAGATGGGGGTGAAGATGGTAAAACTAGTGGTGGTGTAGGTGAAGGTGGTAGACACAGAATTCGTTGCCTTATAAGACTGATCGCACTTCTTGGTGAAACTTTCGCGAGGTCTTCCTCACTTTCTCACCGAGGCAAAATCAAGGGGCTAGTTTCTATCTCTAGGCTACCTTCGTTTCTATAGATCCTCCCACATCATGTAGCCCCAAACATCAATTTATTCACATAACCCGCTTTTGACACGGTAGCATTTTAATCCAATTGTTCAAAGATTTAACATACTTACCTCATGGTCCTTTGAGGAAGTGTCATTTCACCTCGTTGTAGCTATGAAGTATCTACCATGAACTTGGTGATAAACCCTCCTATAACTCGATCGAGCCAATGGTCCACACCACGTGCAATCTTATCTTCTGATGCTTCTAGTCTACAAACCAACTTTGGAGTCCACACAATAGGTTTGTCGAGCCTACACCTTCCTTGACTGTCTTCTAGCTTCGTGATCCACTCATACAACTCAGAGGGGAAGGATGAAAAGGAAAATTTGTGGATTTCTGTACATAAGTAGCGCTCTAACCATTGTTCCTTCGATACTTGTGGATTCATATTTTCCTACATTACAAACTCATGAATTTTTCTATCCAGCCACTCTTCAATTTCTTTATTTGTCGAATTCTAGTGACACAACATCAAACATCCCTTATGAAGATCCTGGTCCCGACAATGGAACCATTTGTTGGCTTGTTGGGGCCTAACCCAGGTTTAGAGGTGATATAACCAAAAAAATCTCAGTACTACTGGCCCTTTCGGAAATAGTCCGCAGAGCATAGACTGAGGTCTCACCCGAAGTAGTATGGGAGGGTGCTAGAACCAGGTTTCGCACCTAGAGATGTCTGATGAGTTTCAAGTGGTCCATGGTTTGACCTTGCGCACACGTCGCTATGCACACTTACCCGTACCATGCAGCCTGAGATGCTGCCTTTGCGCAGCCCTACTCGGGGGCCGAACTTTGTTATTCCCCAAGCCTTTACTAGTATTCTGCTATTAGTTAACTAAATTAGCTTACTTGCATGTGTAAAGTATACTTAGCAATCTAAATCATTCATATAGGTGCACGGAGTAAATAAATAGTACATTTGCAATTTATATCAAACATGCAACCCAAGAACAGATACACAGAATTAAGATAAAACTTCTCTTTATTATTCTCTTCCTTGGTTACAGACTCGACTCTACCTTGCGCACTTAGCTACAGAGCCTTCTCCTACCCCACGACACAAGACACACTTAGGCTCTTGCTCTGTGCTTCTACTTTGCTTCAACCTTTCCATCTATTACATTGCTATATTTTACACTTAGAGCCTTGCTCTATTTATACAATCCCATGGTCCGCGGACCATGGGTAGGCTGACACTACATTACAAGACTAGGGAAAATAACCCTATGACTCTATTATACATTTCGCGCTCCGCGCCTATAATTCGCGGAGTCTTTACAACAAAATTTGGGCTTTGAGTCCTTTGACATGCATATATATATGTATGCATGTCATTGTCAACAATGTATCAAGTTGTGTCATAAAGCTCCAATAAGTAGTATATGTTTCATGATTTTCATGGTTTTCAATAGTTGTTTATTGTAAATATTTCATCAATTTGTGTTATAAATCTCCATAGGTAGTATGTTTTGATGGTCATAAGTGTCATCGAACACCGAGGATGATGTTTCCCCAGGGGGGGGGTTTGTAACAACCTTTGGTTGATTTTCCATGTAAATAAAATAAGACTAAGGTCATGGGACATGTATTCCAAGATGAATGGTGGGTAAACATTAAGTGGGCATCACTTGTGGCTTATTAATGGTTATGGAAATTGGAAAAGAAAATGGCAAAGGAAAAGGGGAAATAAATGGCATTTGATTAAGGAAATAAAGGGAAATAGGAGAAAAGGAAGATGAAAGATAAGAGACTTGACATCAATGATAAAAGACATCAGACAAACAATTCACATATTTTGACAATTTTTGGCTCAAATCTTGTTCATTCTAGCTCTCTTAGACTCTTGCACATTTAGAGAATTCTTGGAGCATCCTAGCATTCACTTGGACTTGGAGAGAAGAAATTAAAGGACATGAAAAATAATATTGAGTAGTGAGATAAGGTTGGATAAATAACTACAACTGGATTTCATTGCATGTAACAGGTTGCATGTGTAATTTCCTTGCCGAGATTTGGATGCACGGTACATGCATGTGGTTCTTTGGTCATTTCATTGTCATTGGCATGATATTTTCTTGTATTGACAGTGCTTTCATCCTTGCCTTTCCATTTCCTGGATAGACATGATGTATTGGGTTCTCTCTTTGATTAGCTTTGAATAGCTTACAAACTTGGATCCTGGTTGAGGTGTTCTTGGGAAAATTCCCAACGGTCAAGAGTGGAGATGGGATTTCTCTTGGAACTCTTGATGGATGGGTGGAGTTAGGAAAATTCCTCTGGAGTTAGTTAAGGAATTCAAAGGCATCCAAGCTTGTTTTGATGTTAGTGATTTTTGAACCAGCTTAGGTGAAATCAATGTGGTTGAGGGTTGAGGTGGTTTGGCCTTTAGAAGCGCTGGTTGGTTCTATTTTGGTTTAACCCATATGATCCCACATTCATGCTTTCTATATGGCACGAGGGTGATTTGATGAAAAAAGAGATTTGGTTTAGCCTAATCTAAGGTCAGGTGGTACGTGGAAGTCTGTGACTTGGTTGGCTTTTGAATATTAATATAAGTTATTTTTTATATGATCGATGAACACTAGTACTAGTTATTATTTTGATCTTATGACTGGTTTGTAACAGATTCTATGTTGGTTATATGATGGTTATGTGCATGGTTATGCTTTAATATTCCCTTGGAATCACTTCAAATTGAATTTTCAAACAAAATTTATGCAATTAAAACAACAAATACACACCTTTTTCTTTCTTTTAGGAGATCAATCTGGAAATGGTTGTAACTCTATAATTTTGGCTCTCCAAAGTCTAAAATTTTGTCATGTAGTATCTCTATGATTCTTCTTTCCAACACCACAAGTTAGACCAAAATTGGATTCTTCAAGGTAACATTATGCCAAATCTCCCACGATGACTTGATTATCAACTAGTTCAATAGAGTGAAATTGTATTGAGTTCCGCGTGTCCCTCTTCCAACCTTCGGCCCTAAAAATGATAAAACAAAACTAAAAAAGGTCAGTGGAGGTGGCTAGTTGGTAAAGTCAGACTCGTAAAGACGGTGAGATCTTGTGCTCAAGCCTGAGCGAGGGCGTTGACTTGTCGCGGGGATACTTTCCTAGGCCAAGCCCGCTCACCTTTTGGTATGTGGATGAAGCTCGCCTGGTCGGAGCGATAGAATAAGTTTTAGAATGGTGCATGTATTCCTCTCTAATGGAGGGCGCAAGAGGAGGGAGCTCGACTCCCTCCTACAAAGAAGCAGCAGCTGGTAGAGGCAAAACACCGACAATCAGCAGCAAAAGTTTTATGGATGGCAGGAACAAAGATAAGGAAAAGGAAACAAAAGGGAACAAGACCAAGGAAAATAGTAGCACAAAGGACACGGAGGAAGAAGACAAAAGTCAGGGTGCAAGAGACAAAAAACAAAAGGGACCCTGTAAACCTAAAGCAGAAATCACTCCTCGAATAATATTAAATGGTCCTACTCTACAGGCACACAGGGAACACATGGGAACCTACGCCATTATCTGTAAATTCATGGGACTCTGGCCCACTGAAAAATCTTTGCAGAGGTGGATCAAGTATCACTGGAAACTGAAAGGAAGCATTGACCTACATCTTGGGTCAAAAGGATTCTTCACACTAGTGTTCTCAAACATCGAAGACAAAGATAGAATATTTGAAGGAGGACCCTACTTTTATGCAGCAACTGGTCTTTATATGAGGCCTTGGAAGATGAACTTTGTTCCAGAGCGGGAAACCGTCACTTCTGTCCCTGTTTGGGTAAGGCTCTATTCTCTACCTTTGGATTATTTGCAAGCAAAATTGCTAACTTCCATTGGCAACAAATTAGGATGTTTCATCAAAACTTCTGAAGCCATAAGAAGGGGTAAATATACCTGCTTTGCTAGAATATGTGTGGAAATGGATCTATCAGGTGCTCTTCTGGAGGAAGTAATCTTGGAAATTTTTTATGAAGAATGGGTGTAGGCAATGGACTACGAACATATCCCATTCAGATGTCGTAGATGCCATGAGCATGGACATTTGTTCAGAGAATGCCCTCTTGGTAAAACAGAGAATAAAAGAAAACCTGATACCTTGAAGGAGACTAATAGCTTTCAGAAAGTGACAAGTAAAGGGAAAGTGGGAAAAAAGGGGCCAAAGCAACAACACAACAAGGCGTAGAAGAACAATCAGAGCAAGTTTCAAGTGCTGGAAGAGAATGAAGAAATCACGAGAGAAAACCAGTCTCAGATGACAGGTCCTAATGAAGAAGAAAAGGAAGAGGACAACAAACATTCTCAAGATACTGGTTATCCAAAAGATCCAATGACGATTGAAACAGAAATGGAAATGGACCAAGAAATGACCCAAAGTGAGATAGATCTGGAGGATTAGGAACTACTGGAAATACTGGATAAGGAGAACCTGGATCTAGAAGGATTCTTGATGCAAGGAACCAAGGAAGGAATAGATTCTATGCCTCAAGAAGAATGCAACATAATATAGTAGTTGTTTTTATGGAAAGCTCAGGAAAAAGGAATGGACAAAGGCAAAAACATTCACAAGCAAGAGCACCGAGGTGTGAAAACTATGAAAGCAACTCCAGGATTAGCAACTAGAAATCTAGGAAAGAAGAGGGGCAGAAAAAAGCAAAATGAGCTCCTGATGGAGTGTGGAAAGCTAATGATAGGTTTGAGTAAGATGAAAGACTTAACAAGTTACTCCTTTACAAATATTTAATTATGAAGTTCATATCTTGGAACATTAGAGGTTTAGGTAGTAAAAGAAAGCAAAGAATGCTAAGTAACAGAATGAAACTAGCAATGCCGGACATTATCTTCATTCAGGAAACAAAATTCTCTATTCATAAATTAAAACAAATCTAGAGCAAATGGCTTGACAAATTTGAGTTTTTAGAAGTTAAAACAGAGAACATAGCGGGAGGTATCCTAACTCTATGGAACCCATTAAAAGTTAGCATAATAGATGCGGAGGCATCTAGAAATTACCTTTCAATAAATTTTCAACCAGTTGGGGTATCAGTTACCTTCCTGGTCACTAACATTTATGGGCCTCAAAAAATAGATGAAAAACTTAGGTTTCTTGAATCCTTGGTTGATCTTAGAAGTAGACATCACGAAATTCCTTGGATCATGGGAGGAGATTTTAACATGATTAAATCTCTTTCGAAAAAAAAAAGGTGGTACCAGACTGCTAAGTAAAGATTCAATAGCATTCCAAACCTTCACAGAGGAGATGAAACTAGTGGACTCTGAAACACACAATGGTCGTTTCACTTGGAATAATAAAAAAGGAGGGGAGGCACAGGTCACCTCCATATTAGACAGATTTTTGTTATTAGAGGAGCTTATGCTCACAAACAAAGAAATTACTGCTAGTGTTCTCCCCTTTGGTGGCTCGGATCATTGGCCGATTCAATTAGAAATCAAGGGGATTGATTCTCCCAGGACTAGACCCTTCAGATTCGAGAATATGTGGCTCTCCCATCCAAATTTCATCAGCAATATAGAAAAATGGTGGTCCAAATATTTGCATACACATGGCACTATAATGTTCCTCCTTCATAAAAGACTCAAGCACATAAAACTCAAGCTCAAAGAATGGAACAAGAAGGAGTTTGGCAACATTTTTGTGGAGAAAAAATCAGTGGAAATCAAACTCCAAGAACTCTATCAAGCACTGATCATGGATGGTTTTGATAAATTCAAAAGTGAACAAGCTGATAAATACCATCATGAATGGGAAACATTATGTAAACAAGAGGAAATCTTTTGGAAACAAAAGTATCGAGTTCAGTGGCTCAAAGAAGGTGAACATAACACTAGATTTTTCCATAGATCCACCATGGCCAATAGAGCTCACAATAGAATCTCTTTGATACTGAATGAAAATGGAGAAATTCAGACCTCTCATAAAGGTATCGAAATAGTGTTGGTGCAGCATTTCAGAGGCATCACTGGGGAAAATAATCTAAACAAAGAGCAATATATGAAGGAAATTACAAAAAATATCCCTAAGATGGTGTCTAGAGAGGACAATTTTAACCTGAATAAACCAGTAACTGAAGATGAGGTAAGTGAAGTTATTAAAGACATGCAGAACAACAAAGCTCTTGGACCAGATGGCTTCAATGTAGACTTTTTTAAGGCATGCTGGAACATTGTCAAATGAGATATCCTGAATGTGGTAGAGCATTCCAAAAGAAACAGGACTATTCTGAAAGCCCTCAATACCTCCTTCATCTCCCTGATTCCCAAACAGGATTCAGCCTTGACTGCTGATAAGTTTAGACCCATTGCTTTATGCAATGTGGTTTATAAAATTATATCCAAGGCGCTAGCCAGTAGACTCAAACCGGTATTCCCTTCTTTAATTTCAAGGGAACAATAGGGTTATGTGGAAGGTATACAGATCCTAAACAACATTATTCAAGCTCATGAAGTAGTTCATATGCTTACCAGTAGGAAACAGGTTGGTATGATCATGCAATTAGATATTGCCAAAGCATATGACAAGGTGAAATGGATCTATGTCAAGAAGGTCCTTTCTACGTTTGGGTTCGATCACAACTGGATTAGATGGGTTATGGCTCTGGTTACTTCCTCTAGCTTTTCAATTTTAGTGAATGGTTCACCCTCAGGTATCTTCACTCCTTCTAGAGGTCTAAGGCAGGGAGACCCTCTCTCTCCCTTTCTCTTCATCATCATGATGGAAGGTTTGGGCAAGTCCATTAAATGAGCCAAGGTTGTGGGAATAATTAAGGGCCTTCAGTTAACGGAGAATGATCAATCAGTGAATCACCAACAATTTTTGGACGAAACTATGCTGCAAGGTATTCCTACAGTCAAAGAAGCCTTGGCTTACAAAAAAATTCTATTTAACTTTGCCTTGGCCTCAGGTATGGAAGTCAATCCCTCCAAATCTAAAATATTTTTCTTTAATACTAACATTGCCATTCATAGAAATATCTCCAGAATTCTGGGCTTCCAGAGGGATTCCCTTCCTTCAAAATATTTGGGAATTCTGCTCATAGCTAGGCCGCTGTACAAAAGTATTTGGGAACCGGTGCTCAACAAGATGTAAGACAAAGTTAAAAAATGGACTATCAGATCATTGAACCTTGCTGGTAGGTTGATCTGGTCAAGGTCATTCTACAATCTATCCTTGTGTTCTTTTTATCAACCCTCCCAACCCCCAAAGGAGTGTTGCAGCAATTCAACAATATTCAGAGATATTTCCTTTGGGGAAAATAGGAAACCAGGAAGAAATGGGCTCTGGTTTCTTGGGAAGAAATCTGCAAACCCAAGAATCATGGGGGCCCAGGCTTAAATGATCTGGAGATTCTAAGTAAAGTTTTGGGAGCCAAGCTCTAGTGGAGATGGGTTAAGGAACCTGAAGCTGAATGGGCCATGACATGGAAAGAAAAATATGCAAGTTCCTAGAAAAAAAATATCTTATAAGAATGTCGGGGAACATAAAAGGATCCTACATCCGGAATAAAGCATGGGATAACAGAAGCCTAGTTCAAGACAACAGTTTTTGGGAGATCAGAGAAGGATATCTAGCTCTCTTCTGGGAAGATAAATTTCAACAAGAACCAAACTTATTAAAAGAGGATTTCATGTGCCTCAAGCAAGAAACTGACTCCCAAGGATTAACCAAAGTTAAAGATTTCTGGACTCTTCCTCATGACACTGGTAAATGGAGAAACTGGAGAATCATAGACTGTAGAGATGAGAGTCCTATAAAAACAAAAACAGAGGCACTCATGGCATTTTAAAACAAAGGAAAATCTTGGTATCAGAGGGATAGGATCAGTTAAGATGGGGCCTCAATAAAGAAGGCACCTTTAATCTTAGGGAAGCAAAGAGGATAATCTTGAATCTTGATTCCTGCATTCTGAACAATTCCTGGCGACAACTTTGGAGCCAGCAAGGATGGATGAAGATGAAGCTATTCATGTCGTTAGTCCATCACAAGAAAATCTTAACTTGGGACAATATTAGAAAAAGGGGAATTATTGGGCCCTCTAGATGTCATCTATGTGAAGCCCAAGAGGAAACAATGGAACACATTCTCAACAGCTGCACATTCACCACCTGGTTGTGGGATTCCTTTGCCACAATTTTCCAACAGACAGACAGAGATAAAGACAGTGTTATTAACACCCTAAACAAGTGGAGAAGGAACTTCTCAGAAAATGAGCTCCTTAATTTGACCTGGGCCTTCACGCCAAGCTTCATTATCTGGAATGTTTGGAAAGAAAGGAATAAAAGAATTTTCAAGGGTGAACAAACTACCCCTCTTCATCTGTTGGGATTGATCTTGAAGCAAATTAAGGAGACAATTAGCACCACTATCCACAATTTTCTCAAGAATCCTCATACTAATTATGAGTTCAAAACTCTCATACAACTGGGTTTACATGAGCTCAGTCCCCAAGATTAGTTCAAAAAGGCAAAAGATATGGATACCGAGAAGAATTTCTGGCATCCTCCACTGAAAGGTTATCTAAAATGTAATATTGATGGTGCTTCAAAAGGCAACCCTAGAACAACAGGTTATGGAGGTGTTTTAAGAGATGAAGATGGAAACATAATCTTTGTTTTCCATTTCCATTTAGGGATAACCACCAACAATATGGCTGAATTAATGGCTTTGGAACATTATTTAGAGCTTCTGAAACTGGCATATTGTTCCAATGTCATTGTTGAAGCAGATTCAGAGATCTCTATCAATGCGATCAAGAGAATCAATTGTGGAACAACGCCAAAGAAGGTCTCGAAACACTAGAGACTAATTCAGGTGTATCAGAGAGTTCAAAATCATCTTCTGAGTCTTCGAACTGTAAGTTTTAATCATGTTTGAACAAAAGCCAATAAGCTCGTGGATACTCTGGCCAATCAAGGTGTGAAAAATTCAAAGTACAGAACTGAGCTGATGTGGCAGGAGATACCTCAGAGCAGTTTCAAAGCTCTCTACAATGAACAAGCGGCAGTGGACATAGATATTTTCAATTACTGGGAAAGAGTAAATAGTTCAGAATGAAGGTTTCTATGCACGTTCATTTGCGGTACTTCAGTTGGTTCCTGGATGAAGGGCATGCTCAAACCGGTCACTCTTCACTGGGGAGTGAGTTGCCCTATCTCCTTACTTCTTCGATTTGCAGCACTGAGTCCTTTTCTCAGTCCGTGACAGTATCGGAAACTTGTTCCGAGGTGTTTGTACGCGAGCATAATGGTTGGTTCTTTCGGAAGGCAGACATTTTCTTTCATTTCGCTTACGGGGGAGGGGGGGGGAATACCAGACACATAGTGGTTTTCGGTTGCTCGTTGGGCTTCGAAGTGGAAAGTGGTATAGGAATTGTGGGGGCGATTCCAATGAGCTCCTGACGCGTGGCAAGGGATGGTCAGAAATACCACCTCCCATCGCACCCTATCCTTCATGCAGATAAGCGTTGCGATAGTGTTCTGTGCCATCCGATTTTGCTGTGGGAGTCAACGGTTGGATTTGGGGGTGCAGCTTGGTGGGGCCTACAGTACTTTCACACCTTGCGAAACCTTGTAATAGGAGTTTTCGGTGTATTCCTTGCGGTCTAACTTCCTTTTATCCATCCTAGGAATTAATTTTTGTAAGGTTAACTTTTTCCTTGCTGAGGGGAAGATCATTTCAAATCAGAATGAATGGATTTCCTGGGTCATTAAAGCATAATTGCTTTTTGTAAATGCTGTAACTATATTTTTTTGGATATTGAAATAGAAGGGAAGTCTCTTGCTTCAGCAAAAAATGATAAAACAAAACTACAATCCATTTGCTTTCAACCACATTTTACGAAATTCAAATCCAATGGTTGGAGAGAAAGTTATGATGATTTTCCCTAGGTCTCTTGTTTGAGATTAAATTCTAGAGCCTGCAAAAACCCAAACTTCCTTGGATCATATCTCCAAAAGTATATTGAACCAAGATCTAAATTTCATACACGAAGTTGAACAATATTTCTGATCCACGTGGTTTAAATTTCAGCTTCTGAAGCCTCATAGAAGAAAATGATAACGCAAATTCCAAGATGTCCTCTTTGAAGAAGCGAAACCCTAGAATCCAAAGCTCTGATACCAATTATTATGCAACCAACTCACAAAATAGAAGAAATGATAGATCAACGACTTCAAAATTATCCTCTTAGAGAGGGAAATCTCCTTTATATTAATTAAAGGAACAATTCTAGGATGATACAAATGAAGAAACCTCCTTTATATATATAGAAGTCTAAGGGGTCATAATATAATCAAAGCCTACATAACAATAATAATGTAAGGGCACAACAATAACAATAATGA
Source organism: Pinus taeda (assembly GCA_000404065.3). NCBI lineage: Eukaryota > Viridiplantae > Streptophyta > Pinopsida > Pinales > Pinaceae > Pinus > Pinus taeda. The sequence goes on from APFE030705757.1 coordinate 14,870, forward strand.
GCTTCTATGGAGCACAACAATAAAAATATGGGGGATACTTAACAATAACAATAAGGGGAATACACTATTATTATAGGGACCTAAAAATATTAGATTGAGGAGGCATGCCATGAATGGTTTACTTATCCATCTCTTTCCCAAATAATCAAAAGGTTACAAGGGAATCCTAAACCCCAGTCAGTCATACATAGGAGGAAGATATTATTTGATATAAGGATCATGTGATTTTATCCCCTCACTCCACACTTAAACTCAACATTTTAGTGGAGCTACACTCCTCACCTATTGTAGACTATTCCATATTTTAAAAAGGTTATTCTCATGCATACCACTACTTATGTTGGGCCGGGATGAAATAGGACATTCTTACATTTATAGTTGAATGTGATGTCTTCCAATGCAATAAAGGGGAAAATTTAAGACACTAGGAACCCTAAAACCCTTGTCGCTGCCTACTTTTATATTGATGGATGTCTCCATGGACTTCATTACATGTCTCCCTAAATCAAGAAAAAAGTAAGTTATCATGGTGGCAGTTGATTGTCTCTCCAAATACACCCATTTTTGTGCCCTACCACACCCATTCACTCCGACATTACTGGATCAAGTATTTATCAATCAAATTTTAAAACTGTGTGGCATGCCTACTTCTATTGTGTCTGATCGAGATCCCACCTTCACTATCAAATTTTGGCAAGATCTATTCAAGCTACATGGCACGTAGCTCCAAATGAGTACAAAAATCACCCTCACCCCCAAACATATGGTCAAACAAATGTTTGGAGATGTACCTGAGGTTCTTTTCTTTGGAAAAACAACATCAATGGGAACAATGGTTACCTTAAGAAAAATGGTGGTATAATACTAATTATCATGAAGAAACCAAGATGACACCATATGAGGTGGTGCATGGCCAACTCCCACCTTCACCAACTTATTATCTTCCAAAATATTCCAAGCTATAGAGTAGTGGATCAGCCATTGCACCACCACTCTCACTCTTTTGAATATCCATAAAGCTCAAAACTGAATGAAGTAACATGTTGACCAACATTACTCTGAAAGGTATTTTAAAGTGGGTGACCAAGTGTTTCTTTGAATCCAACCTTATAAGTAGACATCTCTTAAAGGAAAGGGCTTCCAAAAATTAACTCAAAAATTTGATGGGCCTTATATGGTGATTCAACATATTGGCTCAATCACCTACAAATCAGCCTAGATAGTCACTTCACAAGTCCACCCAATCTTCCATCTCTCTTACCTCAAGAAAGTAGCGGGACAAAATTGCAAGGTTTAAACCATACTTCCTTAATTGGATGAGGAAGGTTCTCTCGGGATTTGACCAGAAATGGCACTGGATTCACAGGAAATTCATATTCAGTTGCACTATCAAGGAATTCCTTATTTAGTGGAAACACACCTTACCAAAATATGTGACATAGTTATTGACAACTATTCTCCAACAATTTCCGTAGTTCCAACCTTGAGTACAAGGTTACTTCTGAAGGGGGAGGGCATGTTAGGGTGTGACCCTAACCCATTTATTAATGTAATAGGACCAAAGGTCCCTGTAAGATTCATGATTCATTACTTTCCTAAATAAAGCTCATAAGCAGTTAACCACATTAGTGATGATAATAAGTCATTGACCTGCATTATAAAAAACAGACCAAAATTAGATAGTTTAGTTAAGGATGATGAATAAACAGGTCATATATAATAAACAAAGTGGTCAACTCACATTATGCAAGTGACCATGAATAGTTATGGTTTTGGATCTCATGAAACTATATAGTCAAAGATAACAAGGGAAGTCTTGTCAATTATTTTCTATTTAAGTTCTGATTTTCTAGAAGGTTCCCCCTCGAAGAGACAAGTGAATGTTATATTCTTCTACTCATAATAAATATCTTCATATTATCTCATTTATGGCATTATTTATCTGGTCTTTTCTTGCATTTTGATGTTATCTACCGGTCAAGAGCATTATAAAAGATTGGGGGAGGGTGTGGTTGTCCCACCTCATGCAACCATAATGTTAACTTGTATTCATTCCCTTCATAATAATATGGAAACTTGTTCTCTATCAACGACCTCCTAGTTGGGTTACCTCGACTCCATATTCTTCTATTATGCCTATGACATTCCCCCATCGTTGGTGGGATATTTCCCCCGCAACACATGCTTTGTGGAGGTTAATTCTAACTGTCATGGCCCCACAATATGTAGTTATTTTGGTGATTCGACTTTAGTTTAGGGGAAAGGTCTATCCTATGGCCATGGTTATGAGAGTTTCATATTACATAGTGGTCCTGCCTTTCAGGACGTTGGCCCTCAATGCATGCATCTAGTGCCAAATATCCATGAGAGGAGTAGGAAAATGGTGGATGAGGAGGTAACCATATAATTTTGGTGACTACTACGATGGAAACTCAAGTAGGGGAGGGTAATGACTAACAAAGGCAATTCCTCAACATAAAGCATTTACAAGCTCTGTAGAATGACCATTACTCAATAATTTTTTCTAAGTCCAACCTTTACAAACCTTAAACACTTTTAGTTTGACAACTTTTATATAGTGGATGTTGGTTCATATTCTTTATAGTCCCTTGGTTGTGTGCACTGGTGTTGGCATTTTTTGTTTCTTGTGGCTATCGAATTGTACTTAGAGTCTCTCCATCTTTGTTAATTTTTTGTCTCATCTCACTTGAATCCACTCTAGACCTACTTGGAAGCTAAGCATTTACTAGGCAACCTTGTTAATTCATATTTTGTATTATTGTATTATTGGTTTCTTTGTTTTCTAGTGGTCATCGTCACTCTGGGTTGTTGTGAACTAGCACACCATGCCTTTCCATAGGATTCATTATTGTTGGGGGTCTGGTGGCAAAGGCCCTCAAGGTCGACTACAACCTCAATCCCAAGCACAAAATGTTGTATCTATTTTCCATTCCACAACCCCTCTGAAAATCCAAGAGGAAGTATATCAACTAGAAGCCTTAACCACTAAACACCTCCAAGCTTACTCTGATTTGGAAATCCAGGAAGAAGTAGCCAATTGGGTTCCAGATCCTAGGGATACCAGGGGAAGAAAGAGCCAATATCTTAACTCTCATATCCTCCACTGGAAAATGAAGACACTTCTGGGTAGGGTCTTGAAGGAATATCATGAGGACTACAAAAACATCATCCTTTTTTTAATAAAATTTAGCAGGTTCAATGCCACCAGTTCTCTTGTTGTGTCAGTCTCGATGCTCAGCTAGCTCACATAGAAGGCCATCTACAATGTGGTTTGAAACCTCCAACCATAGTAGGTACAAATGCCCAAGATTAGACCTCACTCACTTCATAAAATACTTGATTTCTTTACAGCCTTTTGGCTTATGTTTTTTTACTTTTAGTAGTTAAGCTTATTTCAATATATAAATTTAGTAGTAAAATAACATTTCAAAATAAAAGATAAATTATTGTAATATAGTGTTAAGAAAGGTGGGCTATGTTGTCTACTATTTTGATATTGATAGTGAGAATTTATAGGACTTTATGGAAGAAGCAAGTTGTGTAGGCCTGACACTAGCATGATTAATTCTCATCCTTATTCTATATAGAAGTAATAATGGTTTTTATAGTTATTTGTGTATTAGTGTTAGAATGTTTATAAATTAAATAAAATAAAGGTAATAATGATTAAAATAAAATTAATCAAAAGCTAGTTGATATTATATTATTAAATAAAGAATTAATAAAACAATATAAATTTTTCAAATTTTGGTTTTGGAAAAAATGAAGTTTTACCTAGTTATCTCAATGATTTTGCATGAATGTGTAGTTTGAGACCATAATACATCTATAAAAAATAGAAGAAAATGAATTAAATTTAAAAGTGATTTATGGACCTGATTTAAAATAATTTATATTGATTTTTAAAATCAAAGAGATCACTTTTTAAATATATATATAAAATAATTTAAGTTAGAATTTTTACATTGATAATAATGTTATGCTTAGATAAATAATGTATAAATACAAATAATTAAAATGAAAAATAAGAAATTTCATAACATTTATTTAAACATTAATAAAATTATTCAAAATTAAAATACCTTGAAGTGAAGATGTACTAAATTGTGGAGAGAATGTTCTACACAATTTTAATAATATTGAAAGAATTATCATAATTAAACTTATAAATTGAATTATCATAATTAAAATTATAAATTTAATGTAAACAATATGTAAAATGAAAATAACAAAAAAATTTATTACTATTAAAAAACATATATATACCCAAAATTAAAAGATCAAAATTACTTGGCAATTATTATTAGTTTAAAAAAGAGAAGAAAACAATTAATTTAATAAGAACAAATTTCCATGATTCTTATTCAATATACCTACAACACCCTATATAAATATGTGAATATGAATGCAAAGATAAAGCTGACTATTATTATTAGTTTAAAAAATAAAAGAAAATAATTAATTTAATAAGAACAAATTTCCATGAGTCTTATTCAATATTACCTACAACACCTTATATAAATATGTGAAGATGAATACAAAGATAAAACTGAATTTCTCTTGAAGTGATTGGTCTCAATTAAAATTATATTAACATGCATTTTTTTGCAATAAAATCTAACTCATAACACATAATTTATTAGGACATATAAATCAAATGAAATTAAAAACATTCATTTTCAATTACATTATGAAAATGATCTCTATAAAAATTCTAATTTATTAGTTTAAAGTTATAAAGTTTGATTAAACAAAATATTCTCATTAAATAATAGTAATCTTAAGCATAAATGTATGATGATATTTTAAGAAGACCTTTCATCTTGATGACGGTTCTTGGTTTATATTCAAAAAGTTGATTAAAAATGTTAAGTGTGAATAAAACTCGAGAAGTTATTTCTTCAAATTTTGACCACCATAAAAACTTGCAAACAAGATCTTTCCAATTAGTAATCCTTAACATGGTTTAAGTTTTAGGATTTTGATTTCATGTGATTTCTTATGCTTTTAAAAAATATTGAAATTCACTAAAATTACATTGTAATGCCCTAAAACTCTTTTTTCTAAATTGTTATAAACTATTATTTGAATTTAGGAACCTAAATGGGCGGACATTGTAATAAATATTGCAAATGTTTTTATTTCAATAATAATGAATAAACAGATAATATTTATGAGAGTTGTTAATAAGTATGGATTGTTATTTTATAGAAGGAATTTCACTTTATTGATGATAAATTTTGAAAGACAAATGGCAAGCCTAAGAACTCCAATTCTTAAGAAAAATGACATTTGAATGGGGGACAAACAACATATTTTAAGGGCCACCTAGCACATAATGGATATGTCTTGATGGTATAACAAGACCTAGGAATTAAGTAACTAATAGTGAGAGGCTTTTCTACATGTTATGAGTTCGGGAGGGGTTAAGTTGAGTGCATAATAAAGTAAGGTAAAAAATAGAAGAAGTCTCAAGTTGAGGGAGTATAGGAAGATGTGCTTGGCTGAGACTGTATTAAGATATTCCACCATCTAATTGTGAACGAGAGAAATTTGTGGAGTGAAAATAGTCAAGCTTGAGTGAGTCACTTCTACAAAATCACAACCCTTGTTTGAGGGTGCCTTTGTAAAGAGGTTTAGCTTATTGATCAATTATGAACATGTGTAACATCCCTTATCAATCTGTATCTCCCATCCGATTACAAGTTCATCTAATATCTAATGCATGCGTTTTAACAATAGAAGTTAATATGTAGCATTGATGTTCGTGTAAAATATTTGGGAGCATGTACTAGGTCATTAGGAATTGTTATTTCGTTATCACCAATATTTCATATAATATAGTTTAAATATATTGTTGTAACCACTATTATTTTTCAAGATGAAAAATGAATATCTTGTAGGTTGATTGCTAGAAATATTACCATTATAGATGGAATATAATGCTATGAATGTTATTTTTTATTTGGATGAAAATTGAATATAACTTTCATTTGGGTTATCAAAAAATTTATCATTACGGGAAAGGATTAATATTCCTTTGAAACTTCATGACAAGGTTAACACACACTATTGTGTTGAAAAGTCCTTTAATAATTGTAGAATAATCAAACTATTAACTATTAGAGTAACACAATCAAATCAATAAAAGGAAAAGGTCAAAATAGAGTATACATCATTGGGAAGAGGATTTACCTCTTATACCCAAGGGAATGCCCAAAAAGGAAGGAGGGGGATTGATGTGAAGGTTGTAACCCTCCAAGTATTCCCTTCCCTACTGTCCAAAAAGATTATCATTAGGTTAGAGTTTGATGCCAAGGGGGAAGATATGAGGATGATTTTACAATGTTCTCATTAAGCCTCTAGGGACAATTTTTAAACTAATATTTATCCTAGTGGAAACCTTCGGCTTCAAAGGAACCACATGGGTTCAAAAATCTCGAGGCCCCATTTTGGGTCAGTCCTATATGGGCTCTTTCCTTCTTCTATATCGTATTCCTTCTGATACAATAAGAAAAAATAAGGGAGGTACCACTACCTACCTCAAATAAAAAGAGTATTGTGCCTAGATATGAGACCATTAAACCCAATGCAAGGTGGGGTAGTAGGGAAGGAAGCCATAACATAAAATTGACTTATATATATGACCTAAATAAGAAAGGTAAGGGACTGGTCATAAACAAGAAAAAAATGGAATTACAATATCACCTATAGGAAATCGAGACCCTGAAGAGCGTCTGAGCATGCTCGGTAAATTATGCAAGGCACAAACCCAAGGAAAGAGATCCCTTATAAGAGTGGACTACTCTAGGCCATGTTCTATCGACTGATAGTGAGAAATGGTAGCGAGGGAAAACAAAGTGCAACTAAACTCTCAAAACCAAACAAAAGTAAAATTACCTAAAATGTTTGACTAAGACTCAAGCTATGATGGAGAATGGAAACAATGTGATACGAAAAATAAATTAGGATCAAGGTTGTCTAAAGACCAACCCACAAATTATCCACAGTAGAAAAATACCAAAACTCGCGAAGAGAAAACCCCAAATTCAAGAGTATTAATGTCAATCGAGTTATACACACCACATCAGAAACTTCATATATTTAGAGCACCATGCATAGATTTTACAGTAAAAATTGCTAAACCATAGGGTTATGGGTTAATACCCATAACCTATCATAGCAAAGAATTTTCAAAAGGAAAAAAACCAATAAATAAAATACCCAGAGAGATATTAAATATCAATGTCTTTCCATTAAAACATGAGAGGAAATTGTTCAAATAATGTTACAGATAATGGGGTTCCTAGGGTCTTAACCCTCTCCCAAATATTACAACCATGACTTGTAGCAGACTTTTAACAATGATAAGAAAAACTAGTGACTACTAGAAAGAAGCCATATGTAGCCAACACGAATTATAACCATGGAAGGAGATGAGTAAGAAAAGTCGGGTAGCTATGTTCATTATCGTGTTGAGTGTAAGGAATGTGAGAGAGGGGTTTGTCCAGAGGATAAATTACCTCCTCTCCTTAGCCTAAAATGAAGCATCCCTAGGCTCCCTCTTTGGAATAGTAATCATCTTGTCTAACCATAGCAAGTAAAATTCAGTGTCTTGAAAGATAAGTTATGAAATCATAAAACATAGGTATCATAGTTGAATTGAGTAATCTTGAGTCAAGCATTCGAGCTGCTCTCACCCCAAAGTTAATGACACTATGAATAATGTGGTTTGGATATTCAAATCAAACCCTCGTGTAGTGTATGAGGCATGACTAGAGATACATGTCAGATCTAAGTTTACTAAAACTAGAGATACATGTTAGATCTAACTTTACTAAAAGAAAACACACAAGAAGGAATTAATATTTCAAAAAAAAAAAATTAAGAGCATTTATAGAGGAATATCATAAGGTAACCTAAGAGATGTTACATACACTTAAATGGTTAGGATTTAGAAATGTAAAATAGAAATTTATGATAAAATTTAGTATTATTTATATTCTTATGATTATTATATGATTAAATATGAAAATAATATCTGTAATAAGATAAAATTTTATTTATCATGAACTTATAATTAATTTTGAATAATAATAAATTATAAATGATATGCATATTGACTTTGATTGATTATATTAAAGGAGATTTTTAAATGGTTAACCAATATTTTATTATATTTATTTATAAAAGGACTTTTAAATTATGAAAATTAAAATCAATATATTAAAGGTATAGGAGTTTATATATGAAGTAGTGTGGATTTATAAGTACTATGGGAATTTAATAAAAATAACCGCTTATTGGAAGGATGTAATAGGGAATATTTTATTTAAAGATATATTAGGAAGATGTTTAACATGCTTTAGGAAAGAATTATAAGTGGGCCTAATAGTAAAGAGCATGTATTTGTTTCTTTGTGGTCATAGATTCAATTCTATAGGAGTAAGTATATATATACCTCAATAAACATTAACAATCAAATCATCTTAATAAGTTAAATCTCATATCCCACAAACAAACAATGTGATCTACTACATACTTATATTCATATGTGAATATTATTTATAATAATCTCTATCCACTACCTTAATAAATTATAGATTTATATTTCTTAATATGAAATGACTGAAATTTATAAAAAAATAATATTAACAAAGTTCAAAATAATATTAACAAAGTTCAATCGCTAATATTATTATTTTTACATTTAAAGTATTTCAAGATAGCAGATAAAAATGATATGAATTTGAATTTGAATTTAAAAATTATTTAACTGTTATATATTTTATTGTCTATATTTATTTATTTATAAGTTAGTAAATTTAAATTAGAAGGCTTTAGTAGTCAAATCATTAGGTGGGCCCATTTTCCCATAAACAAATCATTGGACCATAAGTTGGGCCTTTCTCATGGAATCAATTCATTGGACACAAACCCACAATCAATTCATTGGGTTGAAAGGTTCAATTCGAAGGTCTTAGAATTTGCTTGCCTCCTGTGATTAAGACCGTGGTTTGTTCTCCCATCCACCGAGGGTCAATTTCAAATTTCAATGGACATCTTTGTTTCATTGTGACTAGGGTTTGTTTTCTCACCTACCGAGATTCAATTCCAAGAGAGATGTTTGGCCCATTATGATAAGACTAGAAGAGGAGATGATGACATTTATCCAGATTTTTCTTTTTCTTTATTTTTCTTTTATATTAATTCAAATTTCCTATTATATTTATTGAGTTTTTTCCCTTATTAGTTTTTTTTTGTTTTCCCCTCCACCCAGGTTTAATTCCAACAAACATGTTTGGCTCTTTGCGATAAGGCTCCAATTCCATTAAACATGTTTGCTCGTTGGGATAAGGCTCCAATTCCGATAAACATGTTTGACCCATTGCTATAAGGCTCCAATTTCAATAAACATGTTTAGCCCGTTGTGATAAAGCTCCAATTCCAAAAAACATGTTCGGCCGATTGTAATAATGCTCCAAGAGTGAATTATGCCGTAGTCTAATTAGTCGGAGGAAGTGCCCGGAAAGTTATTGAAATTCCAGTCATATTTAGAGAAAATTTGGCAAGGATTTTTGTAAATCCAAGTTACAATTGTTAAATTTCAAAATTTTAGGTGTTTTACACGTGTTTCTATAAGATTTTTTGAAATTTTTTTGCCTAGATTCCGGCAGCTTTTGGCCATCGAGGCAATTCCTCCGCCTCGGTAAACGACTCCGTAAATTATTAACACTCCAAGAGAAAATTATTACCTTTGCAAAATTACTCCAATAAGGCTCCAATTCCAATAAACATATTTGGCCCGTTGCCACAAGGCTCCAATTCCAATAAATATGTTTAGCCCGTTATGATAAAGCTCCAATTCCAAAAAACATGTTTAACTAATTGTAATAATGCTCCAAAAGTAAATTATTACCTTTGCAAAATTACTCCAACAAATTACCCATTCACTACCATAATTCCCACTACATTTAATGTCTTCTTTTATACAAATTCAAATTTTTTACTAAATTTAGCTTTATTTTTTATTTTATTTTATCTTTACCAAATCCCTCCTTTTTCCCCTAAATACCATATTCAAATTTTCGTATTGACTAACTAAACTGAATTTATCTCGTTCTCATTATTGAACCATGGGAGAAACACGCTCAGCATTAACTATCATCTCTGCCGGTATAAAAAGTGATCAATATTTGTTATTTTTTATTTATTTATTTATTTATTTTTTTTAAGAAAAAAATGACATTTATCTAAACCCTATTGTATTGTCATTTTATGTACAAATATTTTGGAAAAAGTCAGAAGAATGTTCATATATGTATATTAATAGCTTTAGAGGTCACCCCATCTATTCCTGAAATGTGTTGGGTTGTAGCTTCGTAGTTGTCTTAAACAAATTGTAAGCATCCCTGCTCATTTCAGGAAAAATGTGTGAAAAGAAGAGTCACTACAAATCTTGTAAAGACTAGTCAATAATATGTAATAAGAGAGATATTTTTAGATTTTCCACTTGAATCTATTTCTTTTCCATTTCATTACTGAGAGAGGTTTTGACCCAAGAAAAAGACTACCCTTATACCACAAAAAGAAGGGTTAGCTTGACAAGGACCATAAAAAAACCAAGGAAAGGTTATGTCAATGGAAGCATACATACTAAGCAATGTAAATTGATATTTTATTACTCTTATTTCATTTTGTATTTAAAGTTTTTTATTTCATAATATTTATTCTTGTAAATAGTTGGAGAAATGTGTTGCTTTATCACTTGGGAAACTAAAGTAGTGATGAAACCATAGTCTTGGATACCAATTTGGTTATTTGATATTGTTATTTTAGACATCTCCTTTCAGTTTTATGGATTTTGAAAAAAATGGTATTTATCTAAATGTTGTTGTATTGACATTTTATGTACAAATATTTTGGAAAAAGGCAAACCAATGTTCATATATGTATATCAATAGTCTAGGTCACCCCATCTATGGTCCTTCATATACTAAATATACTAAATGTGTTGGGTTGTAGCTTCATGGCCCTCTTAAACAAACTGTAAGCATTCCTGCTCATTTCACGAAAACTGTGTGAAAAGAAGAGTCGCTAGAAATCTTGTAAAGACTAGAGAAAAATGTGTGAATAGAAGAGTCACTAGAAATCTTGTAAATATTAGTCAATAATCTGTAATAAGAGAGATACTTTTAGATTTTGCACTTGAATATGTTTCTTTTCCATTTCATTACCAAGAGAGTCACCAAAAACGTGATTTTTTTTTGTTTCTTTGCTACCTCAAGGATTTTCCATAGTCCCAAGAATGCAACCTTGTTTTTGGTGGCCCTGTCATGAGCATATCTAACCTAGATGATGTGGTTTTGAGCCAAGAAAAGGACTACCCCTATACCAGAAAAAGAATGGTTAGCTTGATAAGGACCATAAAAAAATCAAGGAAATGTATGTCAATGGAGGCATTGTGTCTCCCTCTCTCTCTCTCTACCCTCCATATCTATCTCCCTCTCCTCTCTCCCTCACTCTCTCTTCATATTTCCTTTGTTCTCTCTCTCTCTCTCTCTCTCTTACAAATTTGTCACTGTTCCCCTCCCTCTTGCCTCCCCCTCTCTCCCCTTCACTTGTTGTCACCACTTGGATCCTTGGTTCTTAATAATGTTATTTATATTATATAAATTCACATCTTTAAATATGAAAGTGTTCGGATTTTCAATTTTATTAAAACCTTAATTTAATTTCTATGGGAATATTTTTATTAGTAGAGAGGATAGAGGATTTAGATATATCTCAAAAGTAATTATAACATTCTTCCTTTTAGCTTCAATTAAAAATAATTTTATCATGAAATAAGCTATGATTTTTTTGCATGTGGTATTGATAAGCCATGGCATTAGTCCATGCTCTTATAACGAAGCATATTACCAAGTTCATAATATCAATGACAAAGTGGGGCGAATATACATGATTAAGAATCTTGTCATATTGTTATAAAATATTTCGATTGTGAAATAAGTTATGTTTTTTGGGCAATGTGGTATTGATAATCCATGGTATTGGCCCATGGTGTTGTAACAAAGTCTATTTACAAGTTAATAATATCCATGGTAAAGTGGGGGTGAATATCCATGGTTAGGAATATTTTCATATTTTTCTAAAATATTTTGATTGTGAAATAAGTTATGTTTTCTGGGCATGTGGTATTGGTAAGTCATGGTATTGGCCCATGGTGTTGTAACAAAACCTAATTAAAGTACAAGTTAATAATATCCACCATAAAATCGGGGTAAATATCCATAGTTAAGAATATTGTCATATTGTTATAAAATATTTTAGTTGTGAAATAGGTTATGGTTTTGGGACATCCAGTATTGATAAGCCATGGTATTGGCCGATGGTATTATAACAAAGCCTATTCACAAAATCAAAATATAACAAATTGAATTTTATTATTTTTATTACTTTGTTATTATTATTAATTGAACCAACATTTAAATATTTGCACGATATCACTTTTAACTGTTAAATTTTAATTTTTTTCTATTTTTTAATTTAGCCAACATTTAAATTTTTTACATACTTACATTACATCTTCACATCTACTCTATATTACATATATTACACAACATGCATAGTAATATATTACACATAAGTTTTTCTCGATCAACAATTCTTCATTAAATTCTTCTTAGAACCTACATAGGCTTCCTTACCAGGAATAAATAATTACCCTACATCTCATCTATCATATCAAGGCCTAGCTTCATCCTCAATATGCTAATCTAGATCTCCTTTGTTGCTTCATACACTTTCCTCAAACCTTACACAACTATGTATCTCATTCATAGAACTTGCAATATTACTCATGTATTTCTCTTTCTTACCTGAGAATCTCTCTCCCAATGTCTTGTTCCCTAACACATAATTGTGCTCTTGCTCACCATAAGCCTTGTTGACCCTCTTTTTTAACAATTGGCCCTCTAAGCACTCTTTGTTGTCAATAAATCTTCTCGGATCTCTTTGTTGTCAATGGGCCCTCTTGGTGTGAATAAGACCTCTTAGCCCTCCACAATCTCTCTCATCCCTCTCAGCCCAACCACAGGTCTCAAGCCTACTCAACCTTATCCTACATAAGATTCTCTATTTCCAACCACCTTTCATAGGCCCTCTTGGCTCTCAAGGGATATAAGGCTTACTCATATTTCTACACACCTTCAGATACTACAAAAATAAACACTCCCTCCTAGCAAGGAAAGGACTCTCCACCATCCCCAACGTATGCCTATAGAAAAAAACTTCATGTTCACTAGGGGCTTCATGATAATGTTTAGAATGTGCTAATATGTAGATATGTATAGAAACCTCACAACACCCTTATAGACCCCCACCTCTAATGAAGTGGTACTTGATCTCTATGTGTTTGGATTTGTCATGAAGCACTATACTCTTTATTATCAAAATGAATCATGGAGAGCCCCATCTTAAGATTAAATAAACCTATGAGAATTTTGCGAAGCCATATATCCTCACAATTCACAATAATTGTATCCATACACTTAACCTCCATTGAGATAAGTGTTATGGAGGTGTACTCACCCCATTATTTGACCTTCAGATCATGATCTTCATCCCTATCTAGTTTTACATAAGTTCATTAAGTTCTTGAAACTCACTAAAGGCCTCACCCTTGGGCTTCAGGAAGTATATCTATAACATACTCCACTAACAAAGTACCACCTATATATAAATGTATCAAACCCAACACACCTTTGGACCTACTCTTGTTTCTTGAAAAAGTATCCTTGGCATAATTTCCAAGCACACATCCCTTTCACACTTCATCCTACTCTACATTGAACTCCATAATATCAATGACCATCTCTAGTAACAATGGTAAAGTTCTAAAGTGAAAGTGACTCATCCTCCTATTCCATAGCTCAGATAGGTAGCCACTATCATAGGCCTAACAAGCACTTATCTACCTGTAAACTTAACCTCAAAACCCTTGTCCTCTATAGCCAATACATACATCACCTCATTCACCTCCATTGAACTCCTAGAATATAACTGAAAATGTATGGTTCCCTCTCCCTCTACAATGCCTTTACCATATTGGTGAAAATATTTGAAAATATTTTCATGTGATGAGATGCTCCACTACCCATGAACCACACCCCATGTGTAATGATGTGAAAATGGCAGGACACCAATGAGAAATCCTTCTCATTATTGGTGGCCAAATCGTTCATCTACGCAGATGCTCCAATATGTTCCTTTCCCTTTCCCTTATTCTTGTTTGAACATTGACTTGGAAAGTGCCTATATTTTTTATATGCAAAGCATTTCACTTTTCTCATGTCCCTATTCTTGTTAGCATGTGAAGTAGATCCTCCTTATGCATTTTATTTGGTCTTTTCCTTACCCTTCCTTGCTTAACTGGAATGTTTAAGGTTCTCCTCATCCCCACACTATTGTTTTTTTCTCGGAAATGACTCCTCTAAGGTTTTCTTTTGAGCGAAGTCATCCTATATTCTACCCAATAAACTAGTTTATTTTGTGCTAGAACATATATCAAAATGATAGCCTGTTTTTTGTAAAGCTACTCAAGGCTATCCTTACAAGCTCCTCATATGACATGCTACCCCAATAGCTCCAAGCTCATTTTGAACTTGTTGAATCCTAGTGAGATATGATGGCAATGTGCATGACTAGTCAAATAGGTATTCCTTAACTTTTCCATGAACACCATTTTTGGTTTTTGTTATCAATCTAGTACAAACTAATAGAAGCAATCCACATCTCATTGGAAATCTTATTCCTTGAAATGTGAGGGATGACATGATCCTTCATTGCATCCATGATGATGTGTTTGGCTTTCACATCCTTCAAATAATTAACGACCAATAATATAGCATATGTCAGGTGTAATGACCTTATAGAAACTCCTGTAGATTGTTATCCATGAGAATTAGGGCTATTCCCCACTTAAATTGACTAGAATTTGTTTCCCCTTTTTTATGGTCTTCATATCTCAACTTGGTAGAAGTATTTCTTCTAGATTAATCACTCAACCATAAATCCCTTAGTTAAAAATAAAATGTGTTAATGTAAATCCGTGTGCTATTGATTTCCCTCTTCACAAAGCTTAAAGTTTCTTTGATACCATGTTAAATTCCAAACACCATATTTAATCCATTTCACACGGGAATTATTTTATACCCAATTTTCTTTTAACTAGTATACCAATTTTCCAAATGGCTAATAATAAACATTGGTATTTTTACCTTCTTAAAATAAATTTATAGCAGACAATATTTAGAAAAATCAGTCACAAACAACACAGAAATCTTCCCAATCAAATTTTCCTTCACATTATTTTATCTAGAAATTTAGGTTACATGACCCACAAAGAAATACATAGCAATTGCAACAAATATTTGAACCTTTAAATGGCCCATTGGATTCTCATCCAAGAAATTTTTTGGCTTTCTTAGATAAATTCAACCCTAACAAAACTCAACTTCTACTTGTGAAATTTTTTGACCTTTGGTTGTACAACTTGCACACTTGGAAAACTTTCCCCTTAGCTAGAAGCTCAACCTCCTCCCTTTCTCCACGTGGCCTTGGTTGGAAACTCACCCTTACTCACAAATTTTGGCCTGGATATAAAACTTGGCCTCCTCGTTGAAGATCTTAAACCCTTTCTTTGAATTGTCATCCTCATCTCATTTCCCTTTCAAAAATCTCGTTTTGCACACTTTCTTCTTGTCTTCAATCACTCAAGCCTCTCACTCATCGAGAAATTTATTTTCTCAATCATAGTGTTATGTACTCATCCTTTATTAGGATCTCTTGTAATTTCTCATTGAGCCAAATTCCTAACCTCCAAAGTGGTAAAGGCTAGTATTAAAGACTGACCCACGTAGATCAATGGTGGAGATTAACTCTAAGTCACTTAAACAATTGAATTATTTATTATTAGAAAATTTAGCCCAATAATCGATATTAATCAATAGATTAAATTTGTTGCTTTCCTAAGTTAAAACTTGGGAACTAAATCATAATACTTGCTCCTCTCAAACAAGAAGTGAAAAGGGACTCTCTCCTACATGATAGACACTTACCCTCTGTTGAATAATTTCCAATGCAACAAACATCAACAACTTGTTCCTTTAAATAAGATGCCCCATTCCACCAAGGTTGCATGTCTAGTGCAATATCATGAACAGGGTCCAATAGATGGTCTTAGAACCCAAGCCAAAGAGAGCACTAATGGATGGAAGGGATAGATATTTAAAAAACCAGTGTTGGTTGTAAATTTGGAACCCAAAGCAAGAGACCAAGAATGATATGAGACTAGAAGGCTTATATTCAACATAGTGAATAGGTTACAGGGAATACAAATGGGATGCAATATTTTCATGTCAATAAGGTTTAGACATTAAAAAATAGCCCAAAGGAAAGACCTAGAGAGGAAGAGGTGAAGCATAAGTACCAATTCCCAATGGACAAGTAGGATAAAGAGGCAAACAAATAAGGAAAAAATATAAGAACATAATGTTTTAAAAAATAAGCCAAGAAAAGAACCTAAATGTGAGAAAATTGCAT
>APFE030705758.1:0-10361 GCA_000404065.3 Pinus taeda
TACTTATAAATTAATATCTATTTTACCGTATAAATTAAAATAATATATGACATATAAATATTACTTAAAAATTAACATCCATTTTAACATATAAATTAAAATAATGATTTCATAAACATCTTTAAATTTAATTAATAAGTGATAAAAATTTAATATTTTACAATATAACAAGATTATACCCAGAAGAGAAAGATAGAAAGAGAGAGGGAGAGAGGGAGATGAGGGAAGAAAATCATAATGCCATGGGATAACACCATGGTTTATCAATACTATGGGCCATATATGCTTTTCATTATTATGTTACAGATCTAGGCTTTTAATTATTCAATTACAATAACATGGGCCAATACCATGGCTTATCAATACCATATGCCAAAAAAACATAACTTATTTCAAAATCAAAATATTTTTCAAATACTTTATTTTAATTTAATTTTATAACATTTTTTAATTAAATCTAAAATGAAAAAGGTTATAAGTACTATTGAGGTATATCTAAACCCTCCATCCTCACAAGTACTAAAAATATCCCCATAGAGAGGATAGATGCATTTTAACCAAGGATCAAAGTAGAGAGAGAAAACAAAGTGACTAACAATGATAGAGGAAAGAAAGTGCATAATTCTTTTAAGTCTTTTATTATTGTATTTTCTTTGACATGATTGATCCAAAATATAGATTTAATATTTAACAATCAATTATATCTATTTTTAATTTATATACTTTTTAAAATATAATACAATGGGATCATATTTAAGAGAGACAGTGAGATGGAAGGGGAATAGAGTGGGGGGAGAGAGACAGATGCATTGATTTTAGTGTAGATGTTGATTTCTGATTTGATACAACTAGATGTATGATTTACCTTAATTTTGAAGTAATTAGATTAATCATGTGCATTTATTTTAGTGTAAGCACATCTCTTCCCCCTCCATCTATATCTCTATCTCCAATTTTCTCTCCTTCTTTATCTCTTTATATCACCCCCCAAACATACACACTCTCTCTCCACATCTATCTATATATCTCTCTCTCTCCATCCTTTTTCCACTCCCTTTCTCTCTCTCAACACTTCTCTCTCATATCTATATCTTTTCCTCACCCCCAAAACATGAAAACTCTCTCTTACTGTGCGCACATAAACATTATTCATGAAGTGAATTGATTTATTTGTTACAATAATTCAACCATAAATACAATACTTGAATTTTTATCTTAAATAAAATGTTCTCTTACCCAAAATGTCTTCTTCTTAAAACTATAAATTGTTCGTAATTCACTATATTCTTATTATTGAAATTTTCTATTGTTCAACATTCTTACATTGTCACTTTGCACTTGAACATTTTATTTCATCATTTTTCATCATTCATGTTACTGAGAGTCTCTCTCATATTAACAAACTTAAACAAAGTTAAAGTTAAATTGACCTATTAAACATATTTAGCATATTTAAAATAATCAAAATAATTATATGTTCAACAAATTTTGTATGACTCCACATGACTGAAACCAGCGTATATCCATCTTAACTTCAGATCTATCAAGATTCTAGAGGGATCAAATCTCTCAAGGTGCAAACATTTCCTCAAGTTTTGCACTCAAAAACAAGTTTGCACCTCGAGATATTTAATCCCTCTCGGGGCTTGATAGATCCCAGGTTAAGATGGATTTAAGTTGGTTTCCAAAACTAAATCATCATGAACCATTAGATATGTAAGAACTTCTCATCAAATCATTATGAAAGTCTAATCAAGCATATAATCCAAATCCTTCATCAAATCATTATCAAATTCTAATCAAGCGTGTAATCCAAATCCTTGATCCAAATCCATGGATCCATAGATGACGAGTATTATGCAAAAGATATTATTTTGTTTTGACATTCAAAAGTTTAGTTGTTGCATGTGTGTTTCTTACATTTTCACTTATGTTTCTTGCAAATAAAAAACTAAAAAATCAATTATATTTTTGTGAATTAAAAGCTATAAAATCAACTATACTACTATGTTTCTTATACATCCATGTTCTATAATTTCTACTTCATTACATATAAAGAATATTAATTATTAATTTATTTTAGGAAAGGATAAAAGAGTTTTTTTTTTTTTTTTATCAATTAAAAAATGATTTTGTTTCACAATCTTTAAAATCTAAATTAACACTTAGGCCTCTAGTATTCATATTTTCGGTAATTCACATCTCAAAAATCTATATTTCCAATTTTAAAATGTAATGTGCAAATAATCCTTCAGATCATTTAAGGAAATTGAATTAAGATGCGAACACTCTTTCTTTCCTAAATTTACATGTAGCTCCTGCTAATGTCTGTAGTGTGATACAAATAGCTATGTTTATGGTAATAATGGTGGATTCGAAATCAGTGACTACCAAAGATTGCAACGATATTTCAGTCAAAAGCCGTGAAATCTAATGTATGTAGGGTTCTTCAAATTTAATCCATGATCTATCTCGAATTTGAATCTACTTAGAAAATCATTCTGTGGTTTTCGATATTTAACAATTTTAGATATATTTAAGTGCCATTTATGCTTTAGAATTACATTGATACTTGTAAAACAAAGAAGCTCGCTTGCAGTTCAGCTGGGCCATGAAGATCTCTACTGTAAAAATTGAGTGAGATGTATGCTCCAATGTTGAATCATCGAACATAAATCAAGTAGATATTCCAGTTATAAGACATCACAATTTTAGATATAGTTAAGTGCCATTTCTACTTTAGAATTACATTGATACTTGCAAAATAGAGGAGCTCGCTTGCAGTTCAGTTGGGCCATGAAGACCTGTACTCTAAAAAATTGAGTGAGATGTATGCTGCAATATAAAATCATCGAACATAAATCAAGTAGATATTCCAGTTATAAGACATCAAGTATATATTCCAGTTACAAGTTTCAAAAATTCCCATAACAAAAATTATGCCACTAGAAATTAGAAATTCTGACACTTGGCCGTGTTTTATAGTGTGTTTTATTGGAGCGTACTACATCACTAAGCTTTGCCAAACATCTTGGAGACCAACTTCTTAAAAGTTACATAGCACTATAAATTACTGTAGAATTGCCAACTGAAAGCATTAGCATATACTAATGTTGTTTCTCACAAATGATCTCCAAGCATGCCCCATGAAGGCAGAAATTGGTCTCATGACAATTAATGGGTCTGAGGTCTCCATTTTCTGTGTAATAACTTTTATCAATTTGTTTAACAAGATTAGTAATATATGTTTATATATGTCTATCAAATCAATTTTGTTTATTAGGGTTACAAGATTTGTATGAAAAAACCGATGAGTTCTCACATTGAGAAAATTTCATAGGTAACATGAAAAAGAGGTCAAGAACACTAAAATAAGATAAACAAAGTTTTAAGCTAGTGAAATGTTAACAAATTATTTTTTTAAATTAAAATAAAAGAATATTTTAATTATTTATAAAGTTTTAACTTTATAATTTGTCATGGCCAATGCAAAATTAATAGTAGTCAACATGAAAATACATTTCTAGAGCCTTATCTAGAGAGAAACTAGTAATATTTTTTTAATTATTTATAAATTTAAACCTTATGACTTTCCATTTCTAGAGTCTTACTTAGAGAGACCAGTAATATTTTTTTAATTATTTATAAATCTAAACCTTATAACTTGCCATGGCCAATGCAAAACTAATAATTGTCAACGTAGAAATCCATTTACTTCATTATACATATTAAGTTACTAAAGTTAAAAAAATTATAAGAAATAACTTAACTATAACTTTATTTAAAATAATTACTATTATTATTAATAATATAAATAATATATATATTAAACACAAATATCTTTAGAAAAAAACTTGTACAAGATTCTTAACCATCTATATTGACCCCACTTTGTTTTGGAGATTATAGACTTTATTATGATACCATCAACCAATACAATGGCTAATCAATACCACATGCCAAAAAAACCATAACTCATTTCATATAACATAGGTTTACATTACATTTCTTTTAATTAATGAACTTAATTAAAAGGGAAAAAAAAGAGTAGCTACTTCGAAAATAAATGTCTACTTTTGGTTTATGTAATTACTAAGAATATTTTAAAATATTCTATGGAGGTAGACAGAGAAATCAATATAGGTTATAATCAAGAAAACTCAAGAAAAGGGAGAGGGGAGACTATAAAACACACCAATTGATAATATAATGGATGACAAGTTTCCAATATTGGTCCATCCTCTATCCTCTATTCCCCTTGTTGAGTTTTGACTCAGAGTTGGAACATGCATCTAATTCTGAAGCCTTTAGCCCTATCACTAGTGACTTCTTGGCTCGACACTCACCTTTGTTGTGAGTGGAGCTTTCCGCTTTTATGGAACTCACACCACTTTCCCCTGTCCTTTTTCAGCTTCACGACAATGTTCTTTGCTTGTGGCTTTGGTGAGTTGTCCTAGGCCGCCCCGCCATGGCTTTGTCCTTTATTCTATGGTTTGGGGACACCTTTCCCTTACTTCAGATTCGCAAATCCAAAGTCTCATGTCTTCTGTTTAAACTTTTGCTCGATCTCGACGGTATATCGGTATGTCTTGCTAAGCAAGGAAATGTTCAGGAATTCTATTTCATCCTAGATGTACTTCTATAGGAAGCATTGGTATTTGAGTAACAAATGCTACTCCAAATACTTGATACCCAACTTTGTGCAAAGGGTATGAAAAATATTGGTAAACTCCATAAGGTCTTTGTCCCTTCCCTGCCGCAGCGTGGTCCACTTTATGTATTGATCCTCATAGCTTCTGACAAAGTATTATTGCTCCTTCATGGCAGCCTGGAATGAATTCCAAGAGGGTTCTATTGAAAACAGAGAGGCCGTACTTTCATCCTTTTTCTTGCAGTAGGTTTCCCACAAGTCCTTGACTTGGGGGCGACTTTGAGAAGAGTGAAAGTAATCTTTTCCCACCCAAAAAAATCATGAACAAAAAAATACCCTTCTAGCATATTTAACCATTTATCTATGATGTCTACATTTATATGACCCTCAAATATGGGAATGTCAAAGTTAACTTGTACC
This sequence comes from Pinus taeda, assembly GCA_000404065.3. NCBI lineage: Eukaryota > Viridiplantae > Streptophyta > Pinopsida > Pinales > Pinaceae > Pinus > Pinus taeda. Next base: position 5,072 of record APFE030705758.1, read on the forward strand.
TTAAAGGGTGTGGCACTTCCAAAGTAGCTGCTGAAAGTAGATGTGTCGCCCCTGGGTAGCCGCTGAAGGATCTGGGCAAAGTTGTTCATCATCACGTTACTTTGTCGCTCGAGGGCCTCTTTGAGCAATATTTTGATAGAATCTCCTACCATGTCGTCTTTCTTTTCATCTACCATTGGAGGCCATCGGGATTTGTGAGGCTGGTGTTGCAAAGGTTCAAGTAGTTCAAGCCCTGACTCCTTATATCCCAACCTCTTTGGGGACATGCAGGCAAAAATAGAGAAAGTGCATACCACATTGATACCATTGATCCAGATTTAAAAATGAACGCAATAAAGTACAAAAATAAACACAAATACATAGATACAACAAAAATAATACTTCATTTTATTAATGGAGAATACAGAAATATGCTTACAATCAGAAATGGAAATAAACTAGCTCGGGCAATGGTAGTTTATCTCTGAGAAGAGATGTGGCAGCTACATGCCTCTGAACTCCCTTACAATGAGGCTCAAGGGCCTTTTTATTATTGAACAATAGAGAAAACCCTAAACAACCAAAAACCTAACCTAAGGAGATGTAACACCAAGAGTTTATGGACCCTGTTGGGGTGATTTGGACGATGAACTTCTCAGGGTCGCGACTTGGTCATATTATCTCCGTTTGACATGCATGATAACCCATTGGAAAGATCTCTCTGAGGACAATGAAAAAAAGATGATATAAGACAAAAAGTCATTGGCAGTAGATTTTAAAAAAATGTTGTTTAGGGCCTCAAAACGACTTTGAACGTTTTAGGACCCAAAAAACTTCTAAAAATAGTAAATTATGCTATAATTAAGGAAACTAAAAAGCTGAAAGAAGAATTGGGGGGGTCCAAGTGAAATTGGCAGGTGGCAACCAATATCCACCTAGATCACTATATATTTTTTATTTATATGCAACATTTTTCATAATTTTGACATATGTATATTTCGATTTATATGCACATCCTTCTATGTCATCTCTGTGGAGATACTCTATGTACCCACTTGCATCTAGGACTTATCTAATCGTTAACAAAGAATTTGACCATCCAAAATTTACAAAAGCTAACAATTTTTAATACAATATGAAAGCTAAGTTGAAAAAATATAAATATTTTTAAATTTTGAATCATTAATTAGAAATCATTTAAACTTATACTATTATTTAAAATACATATGACTAAGCCAATTTCAATAATTTTAAATATATATTTATCTAGTTGGATTTTTTAAATACAAATTAATTTTCATTTTTTAATATATTTTTCTATAATAATTATGTAAACTATAAATAACTTAAGACTAAATCATTACATTAACTTAATAACTTAAAATATCATCAGTAGTTCTTCAATTTTATCCTGCTTTCACTCTTCCTGTGAATCACCCAATTCTGAACGAAGAGAACAAATAACATCATTTTTAAATTTTTTAAGAAAAATATTGATTTATGCACTCATAAGTTCTTCATTAGATGATTTGTATATCTCTGTAGAAACGTCAACACTCCTCATTGAAAGATTCCTCCAAATACCATATATTTGTTCAAGAAGATTTTATATTTTTTCATCACACACATGAGTATATGGGGGGGTTCTTACTAAACCAAAGAAAAAAGTTTAAAAATGTGTAGGAAAGAAACGAAAACTTGCAAGAAAAACTATGTGAAAAAGGAAACCAAATTAGAGCAAGTCACTAAGGTCAATCCCCTAAGCTCCTCCCCAACAACGACACCAAAGTATTGGGTGCAGTAGATGGTGTATTAATGGACCAAAATTTAATTTCAATATGAGTTTCTTGGGCTTTAAGACACAACATTGGAAACGACAGACATATCCTTCACCAAACCTGCAAAACAAAACCCTAATTTGCCTAGAAACTGTTCACTCGTTGAGCTCTTGCAGTACTACAATTTTTCACTTTCCCCGTACATCCAAAAGAAAAGTGTTGTGGTCCTAGTGTAGGAATCAAATATGCGATCTTACATAAAGAGAGCAAATCATTCTTTTTTCTACTTCTTCAAATCGAGAGATGCTTCAAACCAAAGGTCCAAAACAGTGTTTCAATCCAAAAGAAACATTTGCAACAGGAATGAAATAACAACACTCTTAACATAAAAACCAAGTTGGAATAGACAATGATGAAATACCAACAAATCCTCAACAAATATTGGTATAATATTTATTCCAAACCCATATCAATCAATCAAATCAAACAAAAGGATCAAAGAAGATAATCACTCACACTTGCATACTAGTTCAAAGCTTATTAAAAAATAAGTCAACCTTGATTAACTTACTTCCTTGGTCAGATATAAATTCTTGAAATATTATGTTGTCACTATTCTTCTGGAAAAGGTATAAGGAAAATACTATGTGGTGTTGTTGATGGTTTCTTGGAGATGATACATGCTTGTGACCAAACTTTGAAAACAATACAAGGTATGCACTAAAGATATGAATCATTTCGGTTTATATATATATATATATAGATATCAACTCTAGTCTAAATGTGTAAAGCCAAATAAATCGAGAACAATATTACAAACTTTGCAACTGATAGTTTAATTTGACCACACGATATGGGTCATACATCCATTCAACAAAAGACTTTATAATTCACCAAAATGCTTCATATTTTCAACCATCATGACCATATAATGTGTGGTCTCCACCCAATGATGTGTAAAGTATTTAAAGAGTACAGTCCACTCAAAATAGTTTTGTGCGCACATATGTATTTCATATCTTAAGGAAATGAATAAATATATTTATTTCAGATCTCAAAGAGTCCTTATAAATAAGGGAATGGATTGATCATAATTTTTTGAATATATATAAAATATTCAACGCGCAATAAGTCAACAATTTTTTTTTAGATCTTACCTTTTATATAATTTTTGTCTCATAGCAAAAAAAACATCAATTTATCATTGCATACCTGCTACAAATTTCCCTTTGTATTTAGTGATTTTGAGTGGATTTTAAGCTGGGAATATGCATAAATCTTGAATATTTTGTTCCTGTTGCAATTCGTGAATGGCCTTCTCATAATAACGAGTTACAAAAATGGTTATGATATCAGTTTTTATGAATATATAATATCTACCATGAAAACTCAACACCAAGACAATTATAGAGTTTCTAGAATCATAGATATAGACCAAACATAAATCAAAGATATATGTAGTTAGATGAGAAATGGAGGATATGAATTATGCACAAGAAAACTTCTACTTTGAAATTAAAAGTGTAGATTAACATACCAAATGAAAAATATCAAGCATTTACGAACAAATATGAAACCTAGGTGAATGAAAGCACTAGAAAGAGGGAAACTAGGTAGAGGAAAAGAAGTTGGGATGGGGGGCCTCCTAACCAGCTTATTGCTTCTTAAATAAATCAGATAACAAAATCACATGTTGAATAAAAAATGAAAAGTAAAACTTGCCATAAGTTCTTGCATTGAAAATATGATTCATCCTTCTATATCGTGAATTCTCAATGTCCAACACCAAAAATGAATTTGCCACCCAATCTAAACCAATAGCATAGTTTTAGAATAACATCACTGCCCTCCTTTTTGAAGAGCCATGACTTTGCTTTATATAAATATTTACAATACAAATTTAGTGTTAGGCAAGCCAATACATTAAAAATAAGGTGAAAATTAATTTTCTAGCAATAGAGGTCCAATACAACCATTAACTAATCACATAAATGCATTTTTTACAAATCTAGGCAAGATCCTAAAATTCTAGAAATATTTCCCTAAAGAACCCCTCATATATCGCAAACCATAGTGAATTTTGGAAAACAACCCATGCCTTAAATTTGTATGCTGGGAATGAACCCATGTTTTATAGTTTTGATATTTGACTTCGTATACATGGAAATCGAGGAGAAAGTTTGCAATTTGAAAACTACATGAATTTAGGGCTGAGTTATTAATTATTTTCTAAAAATTGATCCATATAACCTGGGTGAATTATAACTCATTTTGAGGTGTTAAAACATCATTTTGGACAAAATCCATCTTCGGTTTTCCTCGAAAATGTGTCAATCTATCAATGACCCAAATTGGTGTAGGAAGGAACCTAAGACTAGTGCATGCAAAACCAAAGAATTAGTGAATCACCATGAATGGAGGAAATTGCATTTTACCTTAATTAAATCCAAAAATTTTCTTTGACAAGAACCCAACATAACCTTCAACATGAGTTGAAGTGTCTCGACTTCTTAACAAGTCCCTAAACTTTCATATGATAGATCATCAAATTTGGGTGGCTTAGAAATATCTACAATGTATGTTTTAACCCAGTACAAAAATTACCTGCATACAAATTATAAAACACAGAAAATAAACAATGTGAGAGCATAACACATAAAACACATATACACAGAGATTTTCCCCCGTATCCCAAAACCGGGACTACCAAATTGATTTTTCATTATATTCCTTTCAATGTTAGAATACATATTTCTACATGCCAAACCATCCAATAACATGAGCCAAAAACTATCGTGTCCAAAAACATGGACCGAAAAATCATGCACAAAACCATAGGTAGGTCCACACAACCTAACATAAGGTCCAAAACCAAAATTTTCCGAGGTGCTGCCCCAAACCCCATAGAGTGTGGTTACCTGCAACCCTCAAACCCCCTACGACTCCCACCGCTACATAATCTGTGCAATGAAGGGGGGCTCTGTGCCCCTTCTAACCCCCCAGTTAACTACGTGGGCTAGTCGTGGAAAGAATATAACACAACCCAACATTCTCCCACTTGTTGTTTTCTTTCCACAGGGGACCACAAGAGAACTTAATCATTTATCCAGCCCTGCAACACCCATTGTTTCTCTACACCAAGAGAACTTCTCAGATCTCATAGATTTTGTCAATGCATCTGCAATATTCTTCAAAGTGTCCACCTTTACTAGCAACACCTTTTTGTCTTCCATCATATCCCTTATAGCTCCCTGTACTAACCCCATACTTGAACACACTCTCTACAACCAAACTGCTTCCTTGCTTGCATGAGTGGCTACCATGAATTCTGCCTCTGTAGTTGATAGTGCCACTACAGATTGTTTCTTACTCATCCAACTGACTGCACCTCCAAATAGGTTAAACACATACCCACTTGTAGATCTTCTCTGATCCAGATCTCCAGCCAGTCTGCATCAACAAAGCCACGAATATCCAACACTCTATCCAATCCTGGTCTTCCTTGGTAGCACAAACCATAACCACTAGTGCCA
>APFE030705767.1:18091-42401 GCA_000404065.3 Pinus taeda
AAAAAAAAAAAAAAAAAAAAAACTACACACCTTTTTTCACCTTGTAGGAACTTGATATTGAATCTGATGTATCTCTGTAATTTCGGATCATCCAGTTTTGAAATTGTGATCTGTAGTAGCCCTCTGCGTCCTCTTTCCAATGCCACCAGTCTGATCCAAATTGGATTCTCCAAGAAAGAATTATGCACAATCTCCCAAGATGACCTGATTATAGACCTTTCCAGAAGAGCGAACTTGTATGCAGTGCCACGTGTCACTGTTTCAACCTATGGCACTAAAAAATATATACAAGAAACTACTGTCTGTTCTCTTTCTGTACCTTGTTAAAGAATTTCAATTCGATGCTTAGAGAGAAAGTTATGATGATTTTCTCCAGGTCACCTGTTTGGAATGTAATTCAGGAGTCTGCAAAAAGACCAACTTCCTCAGATCATATCTCCGCAAATATAGCGCGAAAAGCTTTGAAATTCAGACCCGAGCTTCAGTGTGATTTCATCTCAACTGGGTTTTCTTTTGCTTCTGAAACATCGCAGAAAAAAAGTTATAGCGAAAATGCCACGATGACCTGTTTGGAGGAGCGAAACCCTAGAATCCAAAGCTCTGATACCAAATGTTATGAAACCAGCTCACAAAATGATAGAAAAGAGAGATCAACACCTTAGAATTCAGCCTCTTCGAGGGGGCAACCTCCTTTACATTACACAAATGAACAATTCTTGGATGATTCAAATGACAAAACCTCCATTCTATATATAGGAGTCTATGGAGTCACAATGTAACCCAGCCGACCTAACAATATTAATATAAAGCCACAAAAATAACAATAGAGGTAGTCTATGGGGCACAGTAATAAAAAGATGGGGACAATAGGGGCTCAACAATATTAATAAGGGATACAACTACAATAGTAATGGGGTAATCACTAGTATTACAGGGACCTAACAGTTTATGTAGCCTCAAGATAGGAACTAGTTTCTATTTCTTAGGATGTTGTTCTAACTTCCCTAAAACCATGTATTCTATTTAATGTGTAATGTTGATGAACAATGTAGAGCGTTCTGCAGAGCCAGACTCTCCTGGTTCAAACTCTCTTTTGTAGAGCTGACCAGTGGGTTTTATTTTCAGTAATACAAACATTGCCATTTTTATCAGAAATAACCCAAACACTTGTCTCTGTCGTCCTTCCTTCTTTTCTAGGCTTCTTCTTCTTCTTCTTCTCTTGAATGATGAGAGGATGATTGGTTTCCCATAGGAGGTCAAGTTCCCTCCTATATATAGGATTCCTAGTTAGATGAAATGCCCTAGTTTCCACTGACTTCCTAGCTGCCAAGGCGACTTGGTCTTGGAGGCTATCTGTACACTTTAAAATACAAAAATAATTCTTTTTACAAGTTACAATGTGCTCGATGGGGTCGCCTTCATATGACAATAACTCTTTTGACTTCTTGAGCCTAGGAAAAACCCTAGAAAGACTTAATGGGTGCTTGATCTCTAAAATAAAAGACGTTGAGAATGAAATCCATGCAACAAAAATAAAAATAAAAATAAAAAAATTTCATTTTACAATATACAATAATTAAAAGTACATTTCATATTTATGAAGATCGACCCTAGTTATACATTTTTCAACACCTCTCGGTTGACATTACAACGAGATCCCCTTAACAATTCTTAGGATCCATGGGATTCTGCAAGATGATCCCCACTATTCATTTAGTTGAGTGGAACCCCGAGTAGGAACCATAAGTGCGATTTTGCCCTGCTAACATAAGGGACTACTCCCTCCCCCATTGTTGATATGAATCCTTTGATTGTGAATGTAGATTGGAGGGCCAACTTCATGCAAAGGCACTGGTCATTGACATCGTTACGTGGCTACATGAGGGCAAGGTCAAGTTGCAAGGATAATCCCTTAAATTGGTAAGGTGGGTTGTGAGATGAATAGTAAACTACAAATTGACCCGACAGAACAGGTGCACCCCGAGCCTGAGTATTGAGGGATTGAAGCCATTACAAGGTTCCAACATGGCTATAAGTTAAAGGGATGAGATTAGTCTAGAAGACAAGAGTGAAACCTTGACTAACTGCATTAAGTGAGTTAGAGTAGAGACAAGGTTTGGCATAACCAAGCGATATTAGGGCTTTTCCATTTTCATCAAGGTAGGGATAATCTAGAGAAACTAGAAAGGTTGTATCAAGTGGTATTAGAGTGACAATTATGCTCCTTGGAAATTAAGAGAAAACTAAGTGATTAAAGGAGGTTTGCATATAACAAGAGAGGTGATTAAAATAACTACTCATGAAGGAGAAGAAACACAAGGGAAGAAGACTCGAGGATAGCTAGTGGCAAAGGAACAGTAGAAAGTTAGTGGCAGAGAAGCTTGAGAATAATTTTAGGGAAGCGAACCTGAGCAAGAACATAGGAGAATATCAAGACACCAAGACTCAAAAAGAGCCTGAGGATTTAGGGCCAAATGAAGAAATACAAGCCAAGAAGTAGAATTGGAAGAATTAAGGAATGCAAGAGATTTTGAACTCTAAGTATTTATTGAGATGTAGTAGGTAATCTGGCCTTTAGATTTATTTATAAATTTATCAAGAATCTAACAAATGCATAGGTAGCAATAGTGGAAGAGGATATCCTTGCATTGAATATAGCTAGGAGAGTTGTAACAAATGACTAGTGATGTTATTAAAGATTAGGGAAGAAACCCTTGCAGTAGAGAGGTTGCAGGAAGAGAGAGAAGTTGTTCTAGCTAAGTTTGGAAAAAGGAAGTCCTCAAGAAATGTGAAGATAATAAGTGAAGTTCTCAAGAGGTCAGAAAAGTGAAACATCCATAGGATTAGAGTAGGCTCGAGAGGTTCTAGAGGAGGTGAACCTATGATACCAAAAAGGACAAGCCCAAAGGAGATAAACTTGGTGAAGTGTCTTATGGAGGCTTTTTTGCACCTCAAAGTGAGCATGGAGAAGCTCATAGGGAAGGAGAAAGAGATGGCCATTGATGGTCAAGTTAAGGGCTCATGTGAAATCCATGAGAGGATGAAGAAAGATGCTAAAGTATATGACATCAGGAGAAGAAAGATAAGCCATAGGAGTTTGACAAAGAGATGGATGAGTTAAAAGTGATACTTAATGTGATAAACATGTTGCTACAAGAGAGGGAGAAGGAAGACTAAAGATGTGAATTGGATCTAAAAAAAATACAATGGCTAGTCAGGAAATTATATGTCAAGAAGTTGAGAAGGAAGTTGAGGCACCTATTGAGTGCTCAATTCAAAACAACTAAGTATGGAAAGGATGAAGTCCATTATTATGAAACAAAATAAGGATCACTCCTTTGTGAAGATGACGATAAAGATGAAGAGAGCACACTGATGGAAAGTCTCATGGAATATGTGAAAAGTCCAGAATAGTAGAGTTCTGAAAGAACATATATGGAAGTGAATGGGGTGGATGTTGAACAATGTCCAAATGCAATGCTCATTAAGCATAATGAAGAAATCGGGTGGATGGAATAATTTAAGTGAGAACCTAACAGATATGGGGAAATTATAGCCAGTAATGAAGAATGTTCATGTGTACCAACTGAAGAAGAAGTTCCCATCGAATCTAAGGGTACCAAAATAACCTTTGATTGTCGTGCTAATCATGTGCTTGTAGGTACAGAGGGAGATGTTGAACATGCCTTTGTGATTAAGGTGATAGAATCTACGCCATTTTGAAGAAATGGAGGTGAACCTTAAGGACAATAATCCAAGGAATTGATCAAAGGTATTAAGCAATAAACGAGGTTCTTAGAGAAATGGATAAGAGGGGATGAAACTTGCATGGAGTATTCAAATTTAGTTAAATTTATTTTTATTGATTTCGATGAAGAGTTAAATTTCCTAGAAGAAAGGATAGTACATTTAAAGGTGCAGATTCAATATGAAAAATTGGAATTGGTAGAAAAGGAAGCATATGAAGTAACGTAAGGTTTTGTGACTCTTTGGAAAGGGGAAGGGAGTGACAAGAGACTGAATGAGAGTCTAATGGACTAAGAGGAGAATTCATATCAACTTGAAGATCTGAGACCAAAGATCTCAAATGAGGCTCGAGAGCCTACTTTGTTTAAATCTAGCAAGTTGTGTATGGATGCATGTACCAAGAATGATTGAGGAGGGCAATCACTTACAACTATCATATTGATAGCAGAGAATGAAGGTCTACCTTCCGAATGCATTGAAGGAGGATAGAATTAGAATCTGTCAAGAAATAGGATGAGACAACATTGTTCCATAAAGGGAATCATGGAGAAATCCATACATAAACAACCAATGCAGTCAGTTGAGTACGATGGTAAGTGATGGAGCCCATCAATAGGCATATTTTTAGGACCATTGTGTTATCCTCCAACCCTTAAAGCTCTCGTTTTCTCATATTAATTTGTATATTTAGCCATAACATTCTTAGTAGGAAGACTAAATGGTGCTTTTCATATTTCATGGACTAATGTGATTAATGTGCAGGAAAAAGAAGCATTTTGGGAGATATTTACTATGCAGGGGACTTGTTGGAGACATCTAGAGGGAATCTAGGGGACTTGTACACTACATTAACTTTCCAAGTCAGCATCAGATCAATGATTCCTTGCCAATAGATCAAATTCACTAGCACACGTGGAACTAAAGTGCATGTGAAGATCCAAGGGAACTAGATCCACCAATTTTGAGATTTCGAAGGGAAACAATCCTCCTTTCAAGAGAGTTGCCCCTCAAATTATTCTTCTATAAATAAGCAATCCTAAAGGCTCATTAGGATTCCAACTTTTGTTGGAGTTAGGAGTAGCTACTGAAAACTTAGTGCTTGGTACTATTATTTTCATATTTCATGTAATGTATGTGACTCGTTTTTTCTATCAATGAGAATCCTACTGTTGGCCTGCATCTGAGTTAACTTAGGAGGGATGAAACCCCTGGATTTGCGCCCAACCTAGAGGCTTTAGTCCCTCTCATGTATTATTTCCTTGTTATTGATTAAGTCATTACATTTCTTTTCTTGTTTAAGTAGGAATTATATTATATAAATTGTAGTTGCAGGTTTGACCAACACATCTCTTGTGGGAAGTGTGGCTCGAAAATATACAATCTCAAACCAAAAATGTGTTTATGATTCTTGGAAATCGTCAAATTTTAGATTATAACTCTCTGCATGCTTGGATTGGCAACTTGGGAATTATAATAATTGGTTTTACAATTAGAGTAGGGTAGAGTATATCTTAAAGCCATAAAATTAAACTCATTATTTCCACTTTGATCCATTTTGCTGCAATATTGATCATGTAATGCATGTACTTGGCTAGTCTGAAGGGGTTGTTGTTTATTTCCATGGGTTTTCATACTCATCTACATCCACCTAGGCCATTCCATCTTCCTCCTGGATTCTTCATATTGTTCTCAAACTCTGCCACCGAGACCATTCTTTCAGGACTAATGAAGGACACTGTGGGCACAAACATTTGTGGAAGATATGCCTTTGAGATGTACTAGGCTTGGAAAAAGTTTCCCACATCTCTAATTCACCTTCATCCACCTTCCTTCACCTTCAAGACACCATATTTACCCTAATAAATCTATCATGCCCACTCCTACAACAAAATAAGGCCTCCTGTAGCACTTCCTATCACAGTCCTATAACATTGCCTAAATCCAACCAGATTTTGTCTAAATCTTGATTCCTGCATTTCAAAGTTGAATAATGGCTCCCAATATTTGATTTCATGACTAAGGAGACTCCAAGACCACTCCAACCTTTTCTTTTCCTCACTGCAACCTGTTGTGATGTGAAAAAACCCCCCCATTTATTTTTCTTAAATCCTTAGGTAACTATTGTACAAATAAATGGGGACCCTTAAAAAATTAAAATAAAATGAGAATATAAGTTTAATTTAAAGATTTTCTTATGAATAAATTTGATTATCCTTGTAATAAAACCTCACTAAAGCATGAATGACCAAAGAAGGCCACTTTAAAGGCAAATCCAACCATATATCATATTGCATATCTACTGAGTCAAGGCTTGCAATTGCGATAAAGGATAGCCCCCAGGGAACCCAAACATATTACTTCTTTGTAAATGCTTAAAATATTAATGATAATGTCTTATGGCGGAAGGACCCTGCATCACAATTCATGTGTCTGAAAGGCCTCCCTCTTGCGAAACACGATAATCACCGGACCCAATAAAAAACTAAACCATACCATTAAAAATACAATCGCATCCGCCTGTAACATTCTAAAAATTTTTGATTGTGATAAAGTTATTCATTAAAGGAAAGCACCCGAGGAAATTATAAAGCTTAAGCAAAAGCTCTGCTTAAATATAAACCTAAGGGCTCGCTATATTGTCACAGCACTTATTGCAATCACAAATCATTAAAATAATTTTGGGTAATGTCTAATCTCTAATATCCTGAAATCGCCAATTATGATGTTGCGATAACACAATTATCACAAATCGCAAATCTCTCATGCTTAACACACTGATACGATAATATCATTATCACATGTCAGCGCAGAACTTACATAATGAACTTATTTCACCATCCAAAGAAATCTTGTGATGTGATATATTAATGAATAATAAATAAAATGTGTGGAGCCATGATTTTAGTTCATAAATGGGTTCTAACAGTATTAATCATTTCAGGGACCAAGGAGATTTGGTGACCTATTTAGATTGATCTGCATTAAAACCTCCATTTCCATCATTTCAAAAGTTTCATGTATTCACATGCATTTATGTTTAACTACTATTTTCTCTTCATTTTCTCTGTATTCTGTGTATTGCAGGATTTCTCCCGAAAGAGAATTGTGTAGAAAAATGACTAAGTCTAAGAAGGGATAGAGTCCGGTGAAGCCACTCAATCCTCTATGTCCAATGTAATTGAAATTCCTCCATTATTTTTAGACACAATGTGCACTAAGGATAGTGGTACTTCCTCTTGGGAAGCTATGCACAATATGCTGGAAAATGAGTGTCCAAGAATAATTGAAACCAAATAAACAACAGATTCTACCACTTCTTCTGAAGCTTCTTACTTTGAAGCTGCAAGTTCTTTCCTACATAGAATTGCTTTGAGGCCAAAGATTTTACCATACACTGATATGGTAAAATGGATTATAGACAACATCAACATTTCATACTGTGTCAAGACAATAGGTTATTGGTTCCTTCACAATAGAAGACCTAAAGAGAATGTATCATATACCAGACCCACATAAGGTATATGATAAAGCCTTCCTCGAACATTTTGTGAGGGAGAATGAGGAACCATTAGACCCAATTTGGCAATGGAGGTCTACTTCAGGCAAATTAAGAGAAGAGAAATCGGGTATGTATCCTATAACATCTCTTGCTACTCCCTACTCTTGAGTCGCAACTATGATGTGTAGATTATTTGGGCATGCCAATACAACTGAGTTTTTTTGTCACGTGGGTTCCCCTAATAGATGAAGCAGTGAACTCTATTGTAATGGATTGGGGAACCATTTTGTCTAATAACCTAGCTATGCAAATTTAGGAATATAGGCAAAAGCAATTTGTCTCTACTCAAACAGTCCCTTCATTTTTTATGAGTGCTTATATTATGGATGCAATCCGTTTCACTACTAGTTTTCCAACTATGGGGTGGAAATGGACTATTCAAGACCCTACCCCCAATCATATATATCATAACACTATGTGGTCCTAATTACCGAGCCCAATTTTACAAAATCTGCCAGGGAGTTATGTTACTCGTCCTCCAAGCAGTTTTTTAGAAGAAGGCCCCAAGGTTATCCGATGAGGCCATAATAAATATTTGTACAATAGCTAGATGGTTTGGGGAAGAGCTGTTTACCTATGTCAGAGTTTTCAGAAGCATAACACCCCCTCATGTATTTCTTTGGTATGTATTGGATAAGCTTCTTGACAGGGAAATTGCTTACCAGACTATAGGGGATGGGATAACCAAACCTTGAAAGAATCCGAACAATCCCTTGGGCCTTCTTTTACTCTTCAACGTGGTGTTTATGCATTGCACGATTTTAGGCATGCTACACTTGAAATTGAACACATTTTGTATTTGAAGCTTGCTACTATTCCTCACAGGTAGTATGACCCCAACAAAGTGGCACATGACTTCTCTGCTTCAGTCAAAATAAGGAAATTTAGCCATTACAAGGATGATTTGATGATCTATTTCAGTCAGTCGAGCCATTTTCACAAGTCCAACATCTATCTACTCTGAGACTCAATCCACCAGATTTGGCCCGTTTCCACAAATACATGATGAAAAGGTTTCTAAAGGTCTCTTTGGACCTGTTATAAATGCCTAAGCAAAGTACTCAAAACGACCAAACACCAATCCATAGCTCGGAAAAATGCCCAGAACACGATTCTGAGCATCATTCAGAAAAAGGCTCAGAACACGATTATGAGCATGATGTATAAAATGGATCAGAACACACTTCTGATCATAATTCAGAAGAGAGATCAAAACAAGGTTTTGAACAAACTTCATAGTAGAGACTGGCCCAGATTTTAGAAAAAGCCTCTCAGCATGACTCAAAACACGATTCAGAGCATGACTAAGAGAAAATTTCATAGAAAAACCTAGAAAATAGTCCTCAAAAGGACATTGAGGAGGAATATGAAGATCCCTCAACAATGAAAGGAGTAGAAGATGTTTCCACTAAAGTACACACAGAAGAGACCCCCTTGAAAAACCAACTGGATGAGGCATGGCAACAGTTTGATCGACAACTCAGAGGAAAACAAGGGGAGGAAAATGTTGAAACATAGAAAATACTAAACACACACCATAATACTGAACAGAGTTTGCTTACTAACAGAGCTGCTGACAAAGTTATTTCCACTGAAGGGATTGAAATCATCCCAATGTTCCCATCAACAAATTTTGTTCTCAGAGTAGAAGAAATTCCTCCTCTTAATGTCTTTTACAGCATAAATCATTAGGATGTGGTAAAATGATAGAGCAAGAAAAGGAAAGCAAAACAGTCCTCGGTGCTAAGTCCTGACAATGAACCAATGGATATCATTTAGAAGGACACTCCTATGGATTCTTCAGATAACTTGACCAAAATTTCACAATTTGAAGGTGCTTATGCATCTACCCCTATTGATAAAGTAGTGGAGGTCAAACAACTAATAAGGGAGAAAGAAGAGAACATACAAAAATTGGAACAACAATTGGCTGAAGAAAAACAAAATGTAAATCATCAAATGGAAGCACAAATGGCACAATTACAATAGAAATTTGATCAGTTAAAGTTCTAGATTCAAGAAGAGATAAGTGCCAAAGACGCTCAAATATAATACTTGCAATTTTCAGTGGAACAACTGAAAGACAATCCTAAAGTTGAGGAGTTTGTAAACTAAGCACTTGAACTAAATTCTTTGTTATCCATGCAACACACAACATTTTGTCAAAAGTTGTAAGTCAACAATCTGATGTGCAAGGAAAGAAATTCATTGATGAATTGAGTATTTGATATAAGGGTCACTTTCAACAAGATTGATGAGAAAATTTTGGGACACATTTCATAGCAGGATACCCCAGAAGGAAGGATAGCATATCTCCCTAGGATAGAAGAGACTCACAAAGATATCCTCTTCACTCATTGGGATATTCAGCTAAAATAGGAAGAGAGAGTAGTCACAAGAGCAAGTGATGTTGCAAGAAAGATCATTGAGACTAAAATGACAATTTACATAATGCCAACCTGATACAAGAATGCCCACATGGGAGTCTTCCCAATATTAGAGACTTGCAATAAAAATGGCAAGAAACTTCTACAACAAAAGAAGAAGTGATCAAATAGCTTACAAAACTAGACCGAGAAGTATATTAGAGGTATTTGGTAAAGCCACTCTGCCATGCATATGTTACCTTCCCTTTCAGATGTAGTGTACACTAGCCACATATGTACAAGGATGAAACAACCTCATGAACTCAAGTTGATGTTGGATATATATCATCTCAGACAACAAATGAAGGAGTAGGTATTATTGCATGCAAGAACTAATCATTTCCATAATTTAACTTTTATGTAATTATTTCACTTATTTTGAGGAGGGTTGTTTAAAACTCCTGAGAACTTCATGTATTGCCCATTTTTGTACTTATATTTTATCATTTAAACCCTTTCATGTCTTTTAAGAAAGGGTCCAGAATTTTATAAAGAAATTCTTTATTTTCTTTCACTTTTGTACTTTAAAGTTTCTATTGTTAGAATCCTTGGGTTAGAGTCCCAAACTTTTGTCGAAGAAAGCTTACAGAAGTTTGCACTTTTTCACTTTTGCACTTTTGCAAGCCATATCAATAAGACAGACTGGACTGGAGCTACTTATTTTATGAACAAAATGATATGCATCGGGTAATTTTATCTTTGTGCATTTATTTGTTTATGAATTAACAACCATTTTTATTATATGGTTTATCACGTGTATCTTTTTACATACAGTGTTGTATCCATTCACTTTTGAACATACTAGGACTGTTATTTTTT
This sequence comes from Pinus taeda, assembly GCA_000404065.3. Classification (NCBI taxonomy): domain Eukaryota; kingdom Viridiplantae; phylum Streptophyta; class Pinopsida; order Pinales; family Pinaceae; genus Pinus; species Pinus taeda. Next base: position 28,643 of record APFE030705767.1, read on the forward strand.
TAATACATTGATGAGCAATTGGTCAAATGATATTTGATGCGATATATGTTTTATAAATTATTTTGATTAACTATTTAATCAAAGTAATTATTTCAAAGGTTTTTCATTTCTATTAGTATCTGATTAATCTTCATTATCAAGTACTAAGGATCATCATTTTAGACCGCAAAAATATAAGTAAATTTCTTGGGTAATACATATAGATAGGTTACATATATATGTGTGTTTTAATTGAAAACCACCCCATCTATCAATTAGGTTTATCAATCAAACACCCTATCCATCCTTCACATTTTGATTGGGAAATTGGTCCCATTATATCCAGTCGAAGCCACTAATCTAAATGGAAAAGTGATGGTATTCAAGTCCCTGAGCGGGTGGTTTTCCCCCATGTTTTTGCAGCGATTTTCAAGGCTTCAACATTTTGGCACTAGAAGGAGGGCCAGTACTATGAATGACTAAGAGAACTCAATCTAAATTAACAAGCCATTCAAAGATTCACTGCCCCTCAAGATCACCTCCAACTTTTCGATCCTCATCTAAAACTCTTATTTCTATATCAGAAGTTGAGCAGTCACTCCCAAAATGTCCTAGTACTATTCCTAAAGTACCTTCTTAATATTATAACAATGAAACACCCGAAGTTCAGACTTTAATAAAGAAATTAGAGTAAATCTCTATTTCAGCAGAAAATCCTGTCCCATATGAAGCATTTGAAGGAAGTATCACTTCTGTTTTACAGCGCATTTGGATTCTAACTCATTCTCAAAGTGAGAAGCTTGGAATTCCTCCATTTGAATTCCCTCTTCCTTCTTTCAGAAAGAAAACTAACAAATATGAGTCAGAAACATCAACTAGTGAGGTTTTATCAAATTCCTGTTCACAAACACCTTCATTCCCTCCATTCATTCCCACTTCTTCTTCTCAAAATATTGGTGCTAGTTCGTCAAACCCTAGCACTCAACCTGCCTCTAATTCCACTCAAACTCCATCAATATCCACTTCCCCCCAAACTCTAATAATGGAAGGACAACAACCACCACCACAAGTCAGACCATGGGTTAATTCTGGTGCTGTAAAAATGGCACCTCCCCTTCATGACCTACCTAAGCATCCTGAAAGATGGCTACCAAAATTCAATCATGATGTTAGATTTCCCACTAACGAACATCTCCATAATTATATGTTAGCTATCAATGTTAATGGAGTAGTTGAAGAAGATTGTGTGGTAATATTATTTTCCTACACTCTCCAAGGATCAGCAGGTTCATGGTATTTTTCATTACCACTAGGATCCATTAATAATTTGGACATGTTTGAAGAGAAATTTCTCGCCAAATTCGGTGATGATCCTACAATTACATCTCTTATCAATGATCTTTCTAATTTAAAAGTTAATCAAGTTATACAATCACAGACTTCAATTCTAGATTCAATAAACTGCTAAACAAAATCCCTGTTGCATGAAGCCCTAGTGCTGATGTCCAAATCAAGGGTTATATTTCCTCTCTTTCTTCCAATATAGCATTTTTTGTAGATAGAGCTAATAAGGCTACTCTGGTAGAAAATATGAAGGAAACCCTGTCTGTAGAAAAGTGAATAGTTGCACTATAAAAGATAATAGCTCAGGAAGATAGAAAAATGAAAAAGGTTTAATTTAAGGATGAACCAAAGAAGAAAGCCCGTAAAGATCCTTTTGATCGCAAAGGTCTGCAAAAATTCCTTAACACCATGTCAAATGAAATGGTAGATATCAAGAAACAAGTAGTTGAATCCTCTTCTAAAATACCTTTCAGATCCTTCAAGAGGAATCAAACATCTAATCCTCATCCACCAAATACAATATCCAATGTTGAATCTCACTTAGTAGAAGAGGAAGAAGAAATTGCATTAATTGATGAAGAGACTGAAGATGAAGAATTGGTTGAAGTACATGGAATGTGGGATTTCATCCTCCCTGATTTTGATAATGAAGAAGAGAAAGAAGCTCTACCTGTTAGCACTAGGAGTAAATGCCTTACTGATTTAACACAATCAAATCAAATGCAAAATATCTCAACCCCTGCTGCCAAGGAAAAGGTAGCCAATAAAAAGTCTTCTCCCAAAACTCCTCAACCAACTCCATCATGATCTAATTGTCCATCTTCATCTAAAACTTTGGTGGTTACAGATACCATGGAATATAACATAGTGGAGGACATGAAGAAAACAAGAGCCAATATCTCTCTTCATGAGCTCATCAAGCTTAAACATCAACAAAAAATATCCTTGAAAGTATTGAATACAATTCTTGCTTCTCCTCTTCCTGTTTATGTTGTATCGCAAGCTGCCAGAGGAATGGGTAAACCCCCTAATGATTCATAAAATAAGGTCGATCCTACTAATGTTATCTTAATTGTGACTGATCCAATTCACATACTTCTCCTTTCCTATTGACTTATGAAATCTTCAATAAAAATTTGGACAATTACTGAATAGATTCGGGGGCCTCTTCAAACATAATGTTGAGAACAATTTGTTCTAAATTAAATGTCTCAACCCAAATGTCCATTATTCATATTGTGCAACTTGATAGGACAAAAGTTGAGGTCTTAGGAGAGATGAACTTAGTCACCATTAGACTCTCTTCTAATCTAAAGTCTGTCAAGTGATTGACATATTAGTTGTTGATATACCTGAGTTCTATGGTTTAATTCTGAGCATAGATTGGTCTAAAAATCTTTATGACTATTTGGCGACAAATTGGTCTCACATGTGGCTTCTTTTTAACGGAAATCCAAATCAAATTAGAATTGATCGAGAAAATCATTTGAAGCATACATCGACTGAATTTGAAGGTGAGAATGAGCCAGTAGCTTTCGACAATAATATTATTGGAAATTTCTCTGTTGAGTCATTTTTAGGGAATTTCAATGCACAAAAGTCTCCTTTTTTAGACAACTTTGTTACTTCCTAGATTGAGAACTTTTCTCAAATGATTCTTCCAGATGTATGATGGGCTTCTAAATTATACATAAATTAAGGCCCATGTTTCTAAATTAAACATAAATTAAGGCCTATGACCATCCTTCAGCACAATAAACCTCTATTTTTGCATTAGATAATGTATTTTTAACTTTAATATATTCATTAAGAACGTTTATGAATAATTTCATATTTGTGCCTAATATTATTTATTTTTGTGGAATATTATGAGAATATTGGGTAGATTATGGAGATTTGGAGGAGGAGATAATTTAGGGACTTGCTCCCTACTATAGGAGGATCAATATTAAATAATAATAAACAAGACATTATGGAATTATGGCACAGATTGTGGAACTCCAATGATTGAGAAAATCTAGGAATGTGTTCCTTGCCATTTAATGCAGATTCTTAGTATCGGGAACGAGATCCACTAATCAAGGGATTTTGGTGGGGAAATTTTCTTCCTTTCATGGGGAATGATTCCTAATAATTTTTTATGAGTACCAAGTCGAATTTTCCTCTAGAGAAATATTTTTATTAGTCTTCTTGTGGAGAGAACTGATATTTTTGCAGTTCCATCGTATTTTCTTGTAGGGGTGTAATTGTATTGATGAAAATAATGAAGATTGGTGTCATGTTCAACTTCTAAATCTTGTTCTCATCCATAGGTCTCTAAGTTTCCTTTGGCTTGTGCCATCCCAAGAACCTCAAAGCCCTTTTGTATCATTTTCTTTCATTCTTTTCACTTCTTATTCTCATGCATCTCTTGTTTTTATTTCTTTCTATTTCTGCATTTAGTATTAATGATTTCTTGTTGTAGGATTAGGTTAAATGGTTGATGTAAGTTCCTTTGTAGGATCACAAGCATAATTTCATCATTGGAAAATCTTTGGAAGGTCACAATAATCATTGAACTACTTGGATTAGTCTCCTCATTCCCAAATCTAGATTTATGGAACTCCTTTGTAGCGAAGAACAATAAATGTCTGCTATTTTTTAGAGGATGCTAACGAGCTTCAATCAAGTTGGTTACACTTGCATTAGATTACAAAAAAAATCTATTTAATGCCAAAATCTACCCCATTTCATTTGCACTTGATTGGGTTAGGCATTTGACAGATTTACTAGCTCACTAGTTCTCGAATTTCTGATTTTTAGACTAGTAATTGTCTGTTATGTAATAAATATTTCCCATGTATAGATAAATTAATGGATAGATGTAGAAAATAATGTGTGTTTTTGCAGGGAGACCTCACCTCGTTTGCCTCATCCACCCATGTCGCCAAAATCCACTAAAGTATCAATCCAAATTCTTGTTTTATAAGCAAAAAAATGACATTTCCATTGAGCAAATCTACCCATCTTGAAGTCATTGCTTGAGTTATGGGTAGTGTCCACCACCTCCATGCATTATTCTTCCATTATCCACCTTTCCCAAGCTCCATTCCACCTTCTAGACCACTTCCTAAGGTTTCGGCTTGCTTTTGTAATAAAACAGGGGATCTTGTAGACACCCTGTAAGAACTAGTACTTCTTGTAGACATCTTGTAGGAAAACTTGTAGTGGCATGTTTTGAGCCCAAATTGAGAAAAATCATCACTAGAAGCTAGGATTAGGCCCCTACTTGTCCTCCAAGCCATTTGAACAATTGTACTCCTTTTCCTCTACACCTGTCTCCCCTGCCAAAGACCCAAGCAAGATTAGCATTTACATTTTTCAAGCAAAAAGATAAAAAGGAAAAAGTTATTTTATATTTATTCATGCACACAATAGTTAGCACTCTACAGATCAAATTCCATGCTTAGTTAGTTTAAATGATCACATATGATAAATAGGGTTAAGTTAGGTGTCTTTTACATTTAGTTCATGATCTTTCTGCAATTAGAACATGTTTCTTTCCTTGTAATTTATTTCTTGCAATAGGTTAGGGTTTCCATTTCAGTTCATTTTCTGCAAATAGTTTCGGGTTTTCTTTCAATACATGCACTCCATTACATCATGGCAACAAAGGAAGGACAAATGTATGCTGCACATATAGTGTCGATACCTCTTAAGTTTGTATGAACCCCGTGTTGATAATTAAAAGTTAGTAGCCTTGGGAGTTGCAGCATTCTTGTTGCAATACCGAGGCTCATCAATGTATAAACCTTGTAGACAAACCATTAGTTAAAAGATTGTTTTAGACATTATATTTTGATGGATCTAAATCCAATGATGGTGCAGGAGCTAGTTGTATATTAATTAGTCCAGAAGGAGAAAACACGATGTTAGCATGTAGGTTAGAATGTGAATGCACAAATAATACTGCTGAATATGAGGCACTGATACAAGGTTTATATAAAGAAATAGGCCTCGATATCAAATATCTTCAAGTCTTTGGAGATTCAGAAATTGTTATCAAGAAAGTGTGAAACACCACTCATTGTCTCTCTGGACATTTAAAACATTATCTATCATTAGCCCAAAATCTTACTTCACATTTTTTAGCATTCAACGTTTCTCCTATACCTAGACTTGAGAATGCAAGTGTTGACCTTCTGGATAAGATAACATCCGAGCTTATACCATCAGAAGATTATAGTATAGATAGGTTTTCCATAGAGTTAATTTTTAGACCATCAAATCCTGATAATGTCACCAATTGGCGAGAATTTAATGATGATGAGGATATTATAAATTTTTTAACCTCCATTTTCGTCATTTCAAAAGCTTTATGTGTTCACATGTATTTATGTTTAACTCCTATTTTCTCTTCATTTTCTCTGTATTCTGTGTATTGCAGGATTTCTCCCAAAAGAGAATTGTGCAGCAAAATGATTGAGTCTAAGAAGGGACAGAAGTCTGGTGAAGCCACTCAATCCTTTTTGTCCGATGTAATTGAAATTCCTCCATTATTTTCAGACACAATGTGCACTAAGGATAGCGGTACTTCCTCTTGGAAAGCTATGCACAATATGCTGGAAAATGAGTGTCAAAGAATAATTGAAACCAAATAAACAACAGATTCTACCACTTCTTCTGAAGCTCCTTACTTTGAAGCTGCAAGTTATTTCCTACATAGAATTGATTCCAGGCCAAAGATTTTACTATACACTGATATGGTAAAATGGATTATAGAGAACATCTACATTTCATACTGTGCGTTCCAGACTTCAAGACAATAGGTTGTTGGTTCCTTCACAACGGACGACCTAAAGAGAATGTATCATATACCAGACCCACATAAGGTATATGATAAAGCCTTCCTCGAACATTTCGTGAAGGAGAATGAGGAACCATTAGACCCAATTCGGCAATGGAGGTCTGGTTCAAGAAATTTAAGAGAAGAGAAATCGGGTATGTATCCTATAGCATCTCTTGCTACTCCCTACTCTTGAGTCGCAGCTATGATGTGTAGATTATTTGGGCATGCCGATATAACCAAGTTTTTTGTCGCATGGGTTCCCCTAATAGATGAAGCAATGAACTCTTTTGTAATGGATTGGGGAACCATTTTGTCTAATAACCTAGCTATACAAATTCAGGAATATGGGCAAAAGCAATTTGTCTCTACTCGAACAGTCCCTCCATTTTTTATGAGTGCTTATATTATGGATGCAGTCTCTTTCACCGCTAGTTTTCCAACCATGGGGTGGAAATGGACTATTCAAGACCCTACCCCCAATCATATATATGATAAGATTATGTGGTCCCAATTACCGAGCCCATTTTTACAAAATTTTCGAAGGAGTTATGTTATCCGTCATCTAAGCAGTTTTTTATAAGAAGGCCCCAAGGTTATCTGCTGAGACCACGATCAATATTTTTCCAATAGCTAGATGGTTTGGGGAAGAGTTGTTTACCTATTTTAGAGTTTTCAGAAGCATAACACCCCCTCATGTCTTTCCTTGGTATGTATTGGATAAGCTTCTTGACAGGGAAATTGCTTACCAGACTATAGGGGATGGGATAACTAAAGCTTGAAAGAATCCAAAAAATCCATTTGGCCTTCTTTTACCCTTCAATGTGGTGTCTATGCGTTGCACGATTTCAGGCATGCTACACTTGAAATTGAACACATTTGCTATTTGAAGCTCGCTACTATTCCTGGCAGGCAGTATGACCCCAACAAAGTGGCACATGACTTCTTTGCTTCAGCCAAAATAAGGAAATTCAGCCATTACCAGGATGATTTTGATGATCTATTTGAGTCAGTCGATCCATTTTCACAAGTCCAACATCTGTCTACTCTGAGATTCAATCCACCAGATTTGGCCGGTTTCCACAAGTACATGAGGAAAAGGTTTCTAAAGGTCCCTTTGGACCTGATAGAAATGCGTAAGCTAGGTAGTCAAAAGGAACAAACACCAATCCATAGCTCAGAAAAAGGCTCAAAACATGATTCTGAGCATGATTCAGAAAAAGGCTTAGGACACGATTATGAGCATGATGCAGAAAAAGGCTCAGAACATGATTCTGATCATAATTCAAAAGAGAGATCAAAACAGGGTTCTAAACAAACTTCATAGTATAGATTGGCCTAGAGTTTAGAAAAAGCCTCTCAGCATGACTCAGAACACGATTCAGAGCATGACTAAGAGAAAATTTCATAGAAAAACATAGAAAATAGTCCTAAAAAGGACATTGAGGAGGAATCTGAAAATCCCTCAAACAAAGAAAGGAGTAGAAGATGTTTCCACTAAAGTACACACAAAAGAAACCCCCTTGAAAAACCAACTGGATGAGGCATGGCAATAGTTTGATCAACAACTTAGAGGAAAACAAGGGGAGGAAAATGTTGAAACAGAGAAAATACTAAACACACACCATAATACTGAACAAAGTTCGCTTACTGATAGAGTTGCCGACAAAGTTATTTCCACTAAAGGGATTGAAATCATCCCGACATTCCCATCAAAAAATTTTGTTCTCGGAGTAGAGGAAATTCCTCCTCTTAATGTCTTTTACAGTATAAAGCACCAGGCTGTGGTAAAAATATAGAGGAAGAAAAGGAAAACAAAATAGTCCTCGGTGCTAAGTCCTGACAATGAACTAATGGATGTCGTTTATAAGGACACTCCTATGGATCCTTCAGATAACTTGACCAAAGTTTCATAGTTTGAAGGTGCTTATGCATCTACCACTATTGATAAATGAGTGGAGGTCAAACAACTAATAAGGGAGAAAGATGAGAGGATACAAAAATTGGAACAACAGTTAGCTGAAGAAAAACAAAACGTAAATCATCAAATGGAAGCACAAACAGCACAACTACAATAGAGCTTTGATTAGTTAAATTTCTAGTTTCAAGAAGAGACAAGTGCCAAAGATGCTCAAATACAATACCTGTGATTTTCTGTGGAACAACTGAAAGACAATCCTAAAGTTGGGGAGTTTGTAAAAGAAGCACTTGAACTAAATTCTATGTTATCCATGCAACACACAACATTTTGTCAAAGGTTACAAGTCATCAATCTGATGTGCAAGGAAAGAAATTCACTGATGAATTGAGTATTTGATATAAGGGTCACTTTCAACGAGATTGATGAGAAAATTTAGGGACACATTTCATGGCAGGATACCCCAGAAGGAAGGATAGCATATCTCCCTAGGATAGAAGAGACTCACAAAGATATCCTCTTCACTCATTGGGATATTCAGCTAAAATAGGAAGAGAGAGTAGTCACAAGAGCAAGTGATGCTGCAAGAAAGATCATTGAGACCATAAATGACAATTTACATAATGCCAACCTGATACAAGAATGCCCACCTGGGAGTCTTCCCAATATTAGAGACTTACAAGAAAAATGCCAAGAAAATTTTACAACAAAAGAAGAAGTGATCAAACAGCTTACAAAACTAGACCGGGAAGTATATTGGAGGTATTTGGTAAAGCCACTCAGCGATGCACATGTTGCCTTCCCTTTCAGATGTAGTGTACATCGGCCACATATGTACAAGGATGAAACAACCTCCTGAACTCAAGTCGATGCTGGATATATATCATCTCAGACAAAAAATGAAGGAGTAGATATTATTGCATGCCAGAACTAGTCATTTCCATAATTTAACTTTTATGTACTTATGTCACTTATTTCGAGGAGGATTGTTTAAAACTCCTTAGAACTTCATGTATTGCCCATTTTTGTACTTATATTTTATTATTTAAACCCTTTCATGTCTTTTACGAAAGGGTCCAGAATTCTATAAAGAAACTCTTTATTTTCTTGCACTTTTGTACTTTAAAGCTTCTCTTGATAGAATCCTTGGATTAGAGTCCCAAACTTTTGTTGGAGAAGGCTTATAGAAGCTTGCACTTTTCCACTTTTGCACTTTTGCAAGCCATCTCAATAAGACAAACTCGACTGGAGCTACTTATTTTATGATCAGAATGATATGCATCAGGTACTTTTATCTTTGTGCATTTATTTGTTTATGAATTAACAACCATTTTTATTATATGGTTTATCACGTGTATCTTTTTACATACAGCGTTGTATCCATTCACTTTTGAACATACTAGGACTGTTATTTTTTCAATACATTGATGAGCAATTGGTCAAATGATATTTGATGCGATATATGTTTTATAAATTATTTTGATTAACTATTTAATCAAAGTAATTATTTCAAAGGTTTTTCATTTCTATTAGTATCTGATTAATCTTCATTATCAAGTACTAAGGATCATCATTTTAGACCGCAAAAATATAAGTAAAATTCTTGGGTAATACATATAGATAGGTTACATATATATGTGTGTTTTAATTGAAAACCACCCCGTCTATCAATTAGGTTTATCAATCAAACACCCTATCCATCCTATCACATTTTGATTGGGAAATTGGTCCCATTATATTCAGTTGGAGCCACTAATCTAAATGGAAAAGTGATGGTATTCAAGTCCCTGAGCAGGTGGTTTTCCCCCATGTTGTTGCAGCGATTTTCAAGGCTTCAACATTTTGGCACTAGAAGGAGGGCCAGTACTATGAATGACTAAGAGAACCCAATCTAAATTAACAAGCCATTCAAAGATTCACTACTCCTCAAGATCACCTCCAACTTCTCGATCCTCATCTAAAAATCCTATTTCTATATCAGAAGTTGAGCAGTCACTCCCAAAATGTCCTAGTACTATTCCTAAAGTACCTTCTTGATATTATAATATTGAATCACCCGAAGTTCAGACTTTAATAAAGAAATTAGAGTATCTCTATTTCAGCAGAAAATCCTGTCCCATATGAAACATTTGAAGGAAGTATCACTTCTGTTTTACAGCGCACTTGGATTCTAACTCATTCTCAAAGTGAGAAGTTTGGAATTCCTCCATTTGAATTCCCTCTTCCTTCTTTCAGAAAGAAAACTAACAAATATGAGTCAGAAACATCAACTAGTGAGGTTTTATCAAATTCCCGTCCATAAACACCTTCATTCCCTCCATTTGTTCCCACTTCTTCTTCTCAAAATATTGGTGCTAGTTCGTCAAACTCTAGCACTCAAGCTGACTCTACTTCGACTCAAACTCCATCAATATCCACTTCCCCCCAAACTCCAATAATGGAAGGACAACAACCACCACCACAAGTCATACCATGGGCTAATTCTGGTGCTGTAAAAATGGCACCTCCCCTTCATGACCTACCTAAGCATCCTGAAAGATGGCTACCAAAATTCAATCATGATGATAGATTGTCAACTAAGGAACATAGCCATAATTATATGTTAGCTGTCAAAGTTAATGGAGTAGCTAAAGAAGATTGTGTAGTAATATTATTTTCCTCCACTCTCCAAGGATCAGCAGGTTCATGGTATTTTTCATTACCACCAGGATCCATTACTAATTGGGACATGTTTGAGGAGAAATTTCTAGCCAAATTTGGCGATGATCCTACAATTACATCTCTTATCAATGATCTTTCTAATTTAAAAGTTATTGTTGGACACCTAATCCTAAAGGGTTAGCGTGGAAGCCGAATGGACAAAGCAGTCCAAGAGACCTTGGGATGTGAATCCCAACGGTCACATAATGTACCATAAATATACATCATTTGTAAATAAAAAATGCAATGCATGATTTATCTTTCTATTGTTTTCGCTGTCCATGTCTGTTTAACATGGTATCAGAGCCATGATGAGTGGCCTGTTTTCCCTAAGCAACTGATCTGAGTTGCCTTGAATAGTGCTGGCCCAGTCTTCACACCTGAAGGAAACGTTTGCCTGCCTGAAGACTGCGTACCTGACTCCTCTGCTGGCGCTGTCTGATGTGGTACTTGCCTGAAGACTGCATACCTGACTCCTCTGGCGCCGTTGTCTAACATAACGCTTTCAATTGAGACCATCACATTGACAAATCCTGCGGTTCTTCCATTTCCGTTTCCGTTTCCATTTTATGCGGATGTTCTTTTTCTGTTTCCATTTTCTGCTGCGGATGTCCTCCTTCTGTTTCCGTTTTCTGCGGATGTTCTCATCGTTTTGATTAAAATAAAATGTCAGCCTAAATAGGTCAAAGCTCGGAACTGGAATTAATTCTTTGCTTAAGAGGTCTGTACAGGGACAGAATACATAGGTGGCGGGTGGCTTATGGTTCGAATTTTACCATCCATGGATTATATGTACGAGTGATCTATCATAAATAAATTGTAGCGAACGGTTCATTGTTCGGAGTATTAAATCATCGCCATTAAATCGAGGACATCGATGAGGAACAGAAACGTGTCCAGATGAAGTCGACGCCACGTGGGAAGCAATGCGAAGATAATTGAAGATTGTGAAGATAATTAAAGCCTAGTCGTTTTCTACTTCCTGGACATCGTAACGATTGTGAAGAAAATTGGACCATTAACGCTCCGTTCACTGCCTGCTCCTCTGTCCACTGACTGACATGAGCATCTCCCGTTGATTTGGCACCCAAAGATCCAGAAATATGCTGTTGTGGGTTTAAAATAGTATGTAAGCTGCCCGGCGCATTGTCAGAGGAGAATTATCGGTGAAGTGAAGAGGAGAATGGCGGGAGGAGCTTTCAAGAACAAGTATTGGGTTGCGAGGCATGGACGCAACATCCCCAATGAGAAGGGTCTCATCGTCTCCTCTCTAGTCTGTCTCAAACTCAACTACATGTAGGATTCGTTTATGGTGGCTTATATACAGCGTAGATTCAAATTCAACGTTGTTCAATCATCTTATTGAAAACAAAGTGTTAAATCTGTGGGAATCGAACCTTGTCACATGCCATGCCAGCGAACTCATGCATGTAGTGTAATGGACTCTCCTCTAGACCAAATTTGATTACATGTTGTCGCTGTATTGACTATAGACCTGATTGAGTGACTGGTTTATGATTTTCCTTTATCGGTAATGATATCTTCAGAAGTGTTGGAGTTCAATGCGTGCTTAAAGATTTCTTGCGTCTTCGTATCAATATCAATGGCGTCATAATCAAGAAATTCAGATCTGTTGGTGAGCTATCGTAAAGGAACCGTTCCCGTGTGTTTGGTTGACCACTTGGAGAACTGCTCATAGAAGCGTGGAGGCGTCGATTAAAGAGTCGGGTCATTGTTGAGGCTTTGTGTCAACCTTTGTTTTGTTGGTATACATTAAGCACACTCAGAAAATTATCGGCATAACAGAGTGAGGAATTATTTAAAGAGGAAGAGGAAATTTAAGATTCTAAAAGTATTATTTTGGCTGGGTTTGTTAGCAAAGATTATCTCTTCCAGAAAAAGTAGACTAAATTTTCATTCCATCAGAGGATCAATTCATGAAATCTGAATCTTGGCATTGATATCATTCATATAGTATCAACCATTAAGAATTAAAAGCTGTAGTAGGCTTCCTTGAGAGCTGAATTACCAAAGTATGTACTGTCTACTAGTCCAGATTGCTGTGTGTTGCCATCTTGTATGTTGTTGATAAGCAGAAATATATATATATATGATGAAGCCTTGTTGAAAGAGTGTTGTTTTGAGTGTGTATACTTCTACAGAACTTTGATGTGGGGTTGAGTGAAGTGTACAACTCACAATGGTCAACTATTTCACTTCTCTAAATTTTCTGCATAGGTTTTGAATCCTTTCCTCGCGGCCTCTCTCTCTGAATAAACGAGAAACTTGGCATCCAGTTTTGTAGTTAAGTGAAGCTGTGCACTGAACATTGTGGAGAATTCATCGTATATTGTGTTGAATTGCTTATAAAAGCGTTGATAAGTTGTGCTGTCCGTTTAATTTGAATACTCTGCTGTCATGATTTTAAAAGGGTTGATTTGTGTATTCATAAATCAGCTGAGGGCTGTTCCCTTGCATTGATTATAAGAAGGCCGAGCGGAGTTGTATGAGTTACAAACCAGTGAAACGCTGTGCGCCACTGTTTGTACACTGTCATAACATTCACCTGTTTGTGTTGTAAGCTCACTGTGTGCCAATATATATATATATATGCTGTTCCTTTCATGAAACAGGGAGTAGACATTAAAATTGCAGCAGCGGAATTATTAGTTATTTGTGACAGAAATTATTGGTCAACACTTTTACAACATTTGCCATTTTATTCCAAGGGGATGATAAAGTTCTTGTTTCTATCTGCAACGGTACTGTGGACAAACTTTAAGATTTGATATTTTGAAAAGGCTTCTCTGAGTAGTATAATATTGATGCTCTTCTTCTAAGTTACCACAAGTTCATTGAAGCATTGTTTTGAAATGGATCGAATGGATGATGTATTAGAGTTACTGAATACCCTAACATTCCAGTATTGATGGGATGGTAAAAGTTAGCAAGGATTCTCTCTCTAATATTCAAACCTGTTTGCAAAATGCACG
>APFE030705767.1:43182-53611 GCA_000404065.3 Pinus taeda
TTGGAAGAGTTCCGGGAACTGCACAAAGCGTTCCAGTGTTGGTGGCTATCCTTAAACCACCGCCCTTTTTTACCAACATTTCATAGAGCACATTCAGCCTAGTGCTGCCATGCATTATTGCACATTTTGTATTACAGCTCTTTCTTGGACTCATACATAACCCTTCGGATTAAGGGGGGGAATGTTGGACACCTAATCCTAAAGGGTTAGCGTGGGGAAGCCGAATGGACAAAGCAGTCCAAGAGACCTTGGGATGTGAATCCCAACGGTCACATAATGTACCATAAATATACATCATTTGTAAATAAAAAATGCAATGCATGATTTATCTTTCTATTCTTTTCGCTGTCCATGTCTGTTTAACAGTTATTCAGGTTACACAATCACAGACTTCAATTCCAGATTCAATAAACTACTAAACAAAATCCTCGTTGCATGAAGCCCTAGTGTTGATGTCCAAATCAAGGGTTATATTTCCTCTCTTCCTTCCAATATAGCATTTTTTGTAGATAGAGCTAATAAGGCTACTCTGGTAGAAAATATTAAGGAAACATTGTGTGTATAAAAGTGAATAGTTGCACTATAAAAGATAATAGCTTAGGAAAATAGAAAAATGAAAAAGGTTTCATTTAAGGATGAACCAAAGAAGAAAGCCCCTAAAGATTCTTTTGATCCTGAAGGTCTGCAAAAATTCCTAAACACCATGTCAAATGAAATGGTGGATATCAAGAAACAAGTAGTTGAATCCTCTTCTAAAAAACCTTTTAGATCCTTCAAGAGGAATCAGACTTGCAACCCTCATCCACCAAATACAATATCCAATTTTGAATCTCACTTAGTAGAAGAGGAAGAAGAAACTGCATTGATTGATGAAGAGACTGAAGATGAATAATTGGTTGAAGTACATGGAATGTGGGATTTCATCCTCCCTGTTTCTGATAATGAAGAAGAGAAAGAAGCTCTACCTGTTAGCACCAGGAGTAAAGGCCCTACTGATTTAACACAATCAAATCAAATGTAAAATACCTCAACCCCTGTTGCCAAGGAAAAGGTAGCCAATAAAAAAGTCTTCTCCCAAAACTCCTCAACCAACTCCATCGTCATCTAATCGTCCATCTTCATCTAAAACTTTGGTGGTTACAGATACCATGGAATATAACATAGTGGAGGACATGAAGAAAACAAGAGCCAATATCTCTCTTCACGAGCTCAACAAGCTTAAACATCAACAAAAAATATTGCTGAAAGAATTGAATGCAATTCTTGCTTCTCCTCTTCCTGTTGTTGTTGTATCACAAGCTGCCAGAGGAATGGGTAAACACCCTAATGATTCATCAAATAACATCGATCCTACTGATGTTATCTTAATTTGTGACTGATCCATTTCACATACTTCTCCTTTCCTATTGACTTATGAAATCTTTAATAAAAATTTGCACAATTGCTAAATAGATTCAGGGGCCTCTTCAAACATAATGCTGAGAACAGTTTGTTCTAAATTAAATGTCTCACCCCAAAAGTCTGTTATTCATATTGTGCAACTTGATAGGACAAAAGATGAGGTCTTAGGAGAGATGAACTTAGTCACCATTAGACTCTCTTCTAATCTAAAAATCTGTCAAGTGATTGGCATATTAGTTGTTGATATACCCGAGTTCTATGGTTTAGTTCTGAGTGGAGATTGGTCTGAAAAGCTTCACGACTATTTGGCGACAAATTAGTCTCACATGTGGCTTCTTTATAACAGAAATCCAAATCAAATTAGAATTGATCGAGAAAATCATTTGAAGCATACATCAACTGAATTTGAAGGTGAGAATGAGCCAGTAGCTTTCAACAATAATATTATTAGAAATTACTCCATTGAGTCATTTTTAGGGAATTTCAATGCACAAAAGTCTCCTTTTTTAGACAACTTTGTTGATTCCTAGATTGAGAACTTTTCTCAAACATATTCTTCCAAATGTATGATGGGCTTCTAAATTAGACATAAATTAAGGCCCATGTTTCTAAATTAAACATAAATTAAGGCCTATGACCATCCTTCAGCACATTAAACGTCTAATTTTTGCATTAGATAATGTAATTTTAACTTTAATATATTCATTAGGAAGGTTTATGAATAATTTCTTATTTGTGCCTAATATTATTTATTTTTGTGGAATATTATGAGAATATTGGGTAGATTATGAAGATTTGGAGGAGGAGATAATTTAGGGACTTGCTCCCTACTATAGGAGGATCAATATTAAATAATAATAAACAAGATATTATGGAATTATGGCATAGATTGTGGAACTCCAATGATTGAGAAAATCTAGGAATGTGTTCCCTGCCATTTAATGCAGATTCCTAGTATTGGGAACGGGATCCACTAATCAAGGGATTTTGGTGGGGAAATATTCTTCCTTTGATGGGGAATAATTCCTAATCATTTTTTATGAGTACCAAGTCAAATTTTCTTCTAGAGAAAGATTTTTATTAGTCTTCTTGTGGAGAGAACTGGTATTTTTGCAGCTCCATCGTATTTTCTTGCAAGGATGTAATTGTATTAATGAAAATAATGAAGATTGGTGTCATGTTCAACTTCTAAATCTTTTTCTCGTCCATAGGTCTTTGATTTTCCTTTGGCTTGGCCATCCCAGGAACCTTAGAGCCCTTTTGTATCATTTTCTTTCCTTCTTTTCACTTCTTATTCTCATGCATCTCTTGTTTTTATTTCTTTTTATTTTTGCATTTAGTATTAATGATTTCTTGTTGTAGGATTAGGTTAAATGGTTGATGTAAGTTCTTTTCCAGGATCACAAGCATCATTTTATCATTAGAAAATCTTTGGAAGGTCACAATAATCATTGAGCTACTTGGATTAGTCTCCTTATTAAATCTAGATTTATGGAACTCCTTTGTAGCGAAGAACAATAAATGTCTGCTATTTTTTAGGGCATGCTAACGAGCTTCAATCGAGTTGGTTCCATTTGCATTAGATAAAAAAAAAATCTATTTAATAAAAAAATCTACCACATTTCATTTTGACTTGATTAGGTTAGGCATTTGACAGATTTACTAGCTCACTAGTTCTCGAATTTCTGATTTTTAGACTAGTAATTTTATGTTATTGAATAAATATTTCCCATGTATAGATAAATTAATGGATAGATGTAGACAATAATGTGTGTTTTTGCAGGGATACCTCACCTCATTCGCCTCATCCACCCATGTCGCCAAAATCCACTAAAGTATCAATCCAAATTCTTGTTTTATAAGAAAAAAAATGACATTTCCATTGAGCAAATCTACCCATCTTGAAGTCATTGCTTGAGTTATGGGTAGTGTCCACCAGCTCCATGCCTTATTCTTCCATTATCCACCTTTCCCAAGCTCCATTCCACCTTCTAGACCACTTCCTAAGCTTTTGGCTAGGTTTTTGTAATAAAACAGGGGATCTTGTAGACGCCCTCTAAGAACTAGTAGTTCTTGTAGACATCTTGTAGGAAAACCTGTAGTGGCATGTTTTGAGCCTGAATTGAGAAGAATCATCACTAGAAGCCAGGATTAGGCCCTTACTTGCCCTCCAAGCCATCTAAACAATTGTACTCCTTTTCCTCTACACCTATCTCCCGTGCCAAAGAACCAAGCAAGATTAGCATTTACTTTTTTCAAGCAAAAAGATAAAAAGGAAAAAAGTTATTTTATATTTATTCATGCACACAACAGTTAGCACTCTACAGATTAGATTCCATGCTCAGTTAGTTTAAATTATCACATATGATAAATAGGGTTAAGTTAGGTGTCTTTTACATTTAGTTCATGATCTTTCTGCAATTAGAATATGTTTCTTTCCTTGAAATTTATTTCTTGCAATAGGTTAGGGTTTCCATTTCAGTTCATTTTCTGCAATTATTTTAGGGTTTTCTTTCAGTACATGCACTCCATTACATCATGACAGCAAAGGAAGGACAAATTGTATGCTGCACATATAGTGTTGATACCTCTTAAGTTTGTATGAATCCTGTGTTGATAATCAAAAGTCGGTAGCTTTGGGAGTTGCAACATTCTTGCTGCAATACCGAGGCTCATTAATGTATAAACCTTGTAGATAAACCATTAATTAAAAGATAGTTTTAGACATTATATTTTGATGGATCTAAATCCAATGATGGTGCAGGAGCTGGTTGCATATTAATTAGTCCGTAAGGAGAAAACACCATGTTAGCATGTAGGTTAGAATTTGAATGCACAAATAATACTGTTGAATATGAGGCACTAATACAAGGTTTATATAAAGAAATAGGCCTCTATATCAAATATCTTCAAGTCTTTGGAGATTTAGAAATTGTTGTCAAGAAAGTAAGAAACACCATTCATTTTCATAAACAAATTGATATATGCTACTTCTGTTAATTAATCCTGCGTATATACGCAACTGTGTTTAGAGAAAACTGCGTATAACTTGCAGACTTCTAATTTAGTTAGCTAATCTTAATATGTGTTTCAGAACAATGAAACAGTAATCAAGTGCAGTAAACAGTAAAGGAAATCACACACGTGAACACAAGATATAAGGTGGAAACCTAATGTGGGTGAAAACCACATGCTGCAATTCATCTCTTTCTTCTTTTAATAAGAAACTTCTTTTTACAATATTTCTGTACTGGTCCAGTCTTATAGCAATACACAAGCTTCTACCTACAAAAGGCTACAACCTTCTCTCGTTTTTCCAGCTTCTCCTGGAAGGTAGCTACAACCGCCTTAGCTCTTGTACTAGCTAATGTACTAGTACATAGGTGTTGACCTACAAAATGCTACAACCTTCTCTTTTCTCCCAGTGATCATGTTTCATAAATTTTCAGACTGGATCCATCAATAACATCAATCAAATATCAAATATATTTGCATCAACCAATCTCCTTTGCACCAACCAAAACTGAATCAAACAATCACTTCTCTGAATGTTGTAACCAGAATACAATAACAGTAACCATAAACCAATCTTGAACCCAGAACACTGCAGCAATAAACAAAAGTAGCTAAAACATATTTTATGAGATGTGTGCTACTTTAATATGTAGAACCTATGTGCATACGCTGTTATCTTAAGGCAAACCTACGTATATGCTGTTTTGAATTACCGAACCATCGTGTATACGTGGCTTTGCTATGCTAAACCTACGTACAGATCTATAGAAGATAATTTACCATTTTCAATTGTTCAGATATCAATTATACCCAGATCATTAGATTTATATATCAAGTCATGCACCAAATATAACAGATCAAAATCACACAAAGATACTTCTCTTCAAGCCTTGAGATCTTGACCCATCAATAGAACTTATCCTTCTTCTAGCGCTCAGGTTCCTCTTTGATTCAGATCCATCTATACACCATAACCCAATAACCAGTATTCTAGGTCTTGCTCTTCATAATATATTCAATCCTTGAGTGCCTTTGCCTAATGATCTCCTTCCCCTTTTATAGTCTTAGGCCTTATTCAATACCATGGTCCAAAACCACTTAGAACCAATACCTGGGTCCAAATACCTGGGTTCAACACTTCGGATGAGATACCATGGTCCAAAACCATAGGTCCAAATACCAAGGACCAAAAACCAAGTTTTCCAAACTGTATGTGCTTTTCTGTGCATGAAAGTGCGTGTACATGTATACAAGCCTTTTGGTCTGTGAATCCGCGTGTATACATGGCTTGGTCAACGGGAACCTGTGTATACCTCCTTTTCCTTTATTCTGAGAGCCTGTGAGCCTGAACTGTCATCTGAGTGATTTGCCAAGTGAGTTGTCATCAAGGACAATACCTGTGACATAGTGCCAATCCTGTGTCATAATGCCAACAATTTCCCCCTTTGGACTTGATGGAAACCCCAAGTCACTCAAAGCCATTCCCCCCCTTTGTAATCAAGGGAAAAGGGTTATGCTTCCCCTGAGTACATGCTGAAATCTTTGCTCTGGTGTGCTGTCCATGCTCCCCCTGACTGTAGGCAAGGTCTGCAAAAAGATGTTCTACAAGAAAGAACATGACTCTATACATCATAAATGACATTCTTATCACCAAAGACTCATATATACATCCATCTCCCAACCAAGTGGGGATATACCAAAATTGACTCATCCACCCAACCACATGGGGATACACCAAAAACAATTTATACATGATAAAACAAGAATATTACATCATCCATCCCAGTCATAGTGGGAAAACAAAATAGGTCGTTGCATTACCTTGATAAATAAATACATGACATGGAGACCAATACTATGATAGTCATCAGCAACTATCATCAGCAACATCTATCAATCACCACCCAGACCAGCAACCATGATCTCCCTCTGCACCTGTTCCACCTGAATAAAACACAACTGTGAAATTGTACCAAGATCTTCTAAGATAATGCCAACAATGCACTATTAGAAGTATATGCTCCCCTTGAAACTGTGCCAGATGATCAGACCCACATTAGACTCTTTTCATCTTGAGTCTGGCCCACTGATATTTTTCAAACCAACATATACGCTACTGTATCCACAAAAACCAGCGTATGTACGCGGATATGCTTCATGAAACTCGCGTACAATCACTGTTCTCTGAAACAAATGAGTGTCAATAGCAAGATGATGCATCAACTACTCCCAGCTTCTGTCTGAGTTATTCAAATTTCTCCCTGGGTAGTGGTTTGGTGAATATATCAACAACTTGTTCCTTGGAGGGAACATACTCCAATTTGACCTTTTGTTCAAGCACTTGTTCCCGGAGAAAATGATATTTGATAGGTATGTGCTTGGTCCTTGAATGTATGATGGATTTTTGAAATATTGATCACACCTGGTATTATACATAAATGGAGACAGTGGATAAAGTGATTGCATGTCTTGCAATGTTTGCACCATCCAAAGGAGTTGTGTGCAGCAAGATGCAACAGCCACATATTCTGCTTCAGCTGTAGATAATGCAATTGATCTTTGTTTCTTTCTGAACCAAGATACTAATCTGGAACCCATAAAGAATGCACCACCACTAGTTCTTTTTCTGTCATCCACGCTTCCTGCCCAATCTGCATCTGTATATGCATGAAGTGTGAGATCTGTATCTCTAGGATACCATAAGCCATAGTTGTGTGTTCCTTGAAGATATTTGAAAATCCTTTAACTGCCTGAAGGTGTACTTCTTTTGGATTTGCCTGGATCTTCCAACTATTCCCATTGCATGCATGATGTCTGGTCGGGTACTTGTCAAATAGAGTAGACTACCAATCATGGATCTATAGGTTGGTTGATGTATTGATGTTGATTCATCATTTGTGCTGAGGTTGCATCCTATTACCAAAGGGGTACATACTGGTTTCGAATTTCCATGCCGTATTTCTTCAAGATCTACTTGAGGTACTTGGTTTGTGATAGAAAGCTACCGTCTTTGTTTTGTTGGACTTGTAAACCAAGAAAGTATGTGAGTTCACCTAGCAGGGACATTTCAAATTCTTTCTGCATCACCAAGGCAAAGTTTTGACTCATGGATTCTTCATTGCTACCAAATATGATATCATCAACATACACAACAAGCATTAGCAATTTATCATTGTCAATTTTTATATATAGATTGCTATCTGCTGATCCTTTTGAAAAACCTTGTTGATGGAGGTATTTGTCCAGATGATAATACCAAGCCCTTGGAGCCTGTTTAAGACCATAGAGAGCCTTTTTGAATCTGCATACAAGTTTTGGATAATTTCCAAGGATAAATCCATCTGGTTGCTCAATATACACTTCTTCTTCTAAGTCTCCATTTGGAAAGGCAAATTTCACATCCATTTGATATACTTTAACTTCTGAAAGCTAGAAAGAGCAAGGAACATTCTTATGGCTTCAATTCTGGCAACCCGTGCAAAAGTTTCTTCAAAGTCTATACCTTCTTGTTGAGCATACCATTTACAAACAAGTCTAGCCTTGTTTCTGATAACATCTCCATTTTCATTCAGCTTGTTTTTGAATATCCATTTGGTCCCTATGACATTCTTATCATTAGGTCTAGGAACCAATTCGCAAGTGTTATTCTTTTCAATCTGCTCAAGTTCCTCATTCATGGCCTTGACCCAGCTTTCATCCTTGCATGCTTCACTTATGTTTCATAGTTCGACGGAGGAGAGCAATGCTAGATAGCTTGAAGCTTCTGTAATAGATCTTCTTGTTTGTACACCTGCCTCTTTTTGCCCTAATATTTGAGTCTCTCGATGGTTCTTCTTGACATATCTGGATGGAGTCTTTTCTTCTACCCTTATTTGTTCCTCTGGTGCCTCATAAGTTTCTTGTTCAACATTAGTCTGATTTGATGTTGAAGGATAGTCCTCATCATCTTCAAAATCTTCGATTTTTATCTGCTTTGGATTATTGCCTGCTTCATCAACCACCACTTCAATACTTTCAACAAATTTTCCAGGTCTTTTATTGTAACACTTATATCCTTCACTTGGGGAAGAGTAACCAAGGAGAATGCCGTCATCTTCTTTAGGTGCAAACTTGCCAAGCTTTTCATCAGTGCTTTTGATGTAACATTTGCTTCCAAAAACTTTGAAGTATTTAATAGTAGGATTCTTACCATACCAAAGTTCATAAGGAATTTGAGTGTTGTTTACCCGGACATTTGTTTTGTTGAGAATAGTAACGGCAGCAAATGCAGCTTCACCCCAGAAGGTTGCAGGAGTTCCAGACTCATCAAGCATAGCACAAGCCATTTGTTGAACCATTCTGTTCATCCTTTCCACCACTCCATTTTGTTGAGGAGTCCTTGCAGTAGAGAATTCCCTTTTTATTCCATGTTCCTCACTAAAGTCAAAAAATTCACTCGAGGTAAATTCCCCTCCTCGATCAGACCTGAGGCATTTGATTTTGCGATCTGATTCATTTTCAACCAAGGCTTTGAATGCTTTTAATTTTTCGAAAGCTTTCTCTTTATGCTTTAGAATTCCTACCCAACACATCCTGGAAAAGTCGTCAATGAACAATATAAAGTATTCTTCTCCACGAGGTGACTTTTTCCTTGATGGACCACATAAATCAGTGTGGACAAGTTCAAGTGGCTTACTAGCTAATCCTTCCATCTCAGGGAAATGTGTTTTGGTTTGCTTACCAAGTTGACATGATTTGCATATTGTATTGTCTGGAATTCTGATGTCAAGAAGATCGCGAACAACCTGATATTTGAATGCTTTCCTTATCTGAGGGAAGCTTAGATGCCCCAATCTTCTGTGCCATAGCCAATGTTCATCATTTTTTCTTAGATAGCATTGTTGCTGTCCTCCCTTGAGTATGTATAGATTATTTGGAGTTCTTATGCCTTTGATCACTATTTCTCCTGTATCAACCTCATGAACAATACATCCATTTGATCAAAATATTACCTCATTTCCTTGATCACACATTTGGCTAACACTCAATAGATTATGCTTTAAGCCATCAACATACATAACATTTCCATTTTTGACTTTTTCTTTCAAAATAACATAACCTTTACCTTTTATGAGTGCAGGGGTGTCATTTCCAAATGAGACCTTCCTTTCCTTTTCTAAGGCACTATATGACTGAAATTTTTCTTTATCACTTGTCATATGTTTTGAGCATCCACTCTCGATGTACCATTGATTTTCCTATCCTTCCGCGTATAAGGCTATACCACATCATTCTGGCTGTGGTTCTTTCTTTCTCCATATTTTGGGACCCAATGAAGCTTGCTCCTTCTGAGACATTTGCCAAAACTTACTCTTGAATTCATAATATTCATGACTGAAGTTGTTACAAATAGAGCATTCTATTTCATTTTCAAGAGCAGAAAAGTTATTGTAGGTCCTCTTCATGATCCCAGTCACACTCCTTTGATTTCGTGCTTCTTGAGTCATGATGTTCTTGTAGGCAACACATTGAGCAACTTTGTGTCCAAAGTTATGACATGAAAAACATTGGCCATTAAAGAAATTCTTGCGATTATCAAATCTACCGACCAGGTGATTGTAGTTTCCATTGACATTCATTCTTGAGGCAAATTGATAATGATTTACCTGTAGTTGGTTGTAGCTTCTGTTCATCCTTGAAGTAGATTGACCCCGATTTACTTGGTGATCTCTATTCATCCCTGAAGTAGATTGACCCTGATTTACTTGGTGATCTGCTTTATGCCTTTGTTGACGATTTTCAACTTGTTCACTTCTCCTTACTGCATCAAGATAAGTTTTGGAGGTGGATGGCTTCTGTGCTTGAGATGCTTCTTCAGTATATCCAAGACCTGTCTTGATTAGACGAGAAGCTGTACTTTGATAATCTCATCTAAAGTTTCAGATCCTTTAGCAAATCTAAGATTAAGAGCTTTTGTTTTCTCAATATCTTTTCTAAGTCCCACAATTTCACATTCTAACTTTTCATTGTGTTT
>APFE030705767.1:82159-117613 GCA_000404065.3 Pinus taeda
AATGTGAGTTGGAGATTTCGGCAATCTCTTCAATGCACTTGAATTTGAGTTGGAAGTGTTGTGAAATGATTGGAAAAAAATGGTGCTGTTATAGTGATATGACCAAAATTATATCTTTCAACCTTAGGAAATGATGGTTTTTAATCGGCGGTACAATCATCATAAAATTCATATACTTAATGCTTTTTAATCCTTATTACTAAATTAAAAGTTTTCGTACTTTTGCATACCCTTACATTAATATTTCTAACCTTTGCTTGCTCCTTTCTTCATTGTCTTCAGGTTCTTTCAAGAATGAATTTGATCACTTCTTCAATTGCTCTGATTGGTAGTTCCTGTTAAACATCAACTGTAGAAGTATGTGAAAGTTGCACATTTCTTGTTATTCTATGTCTATTTTATTTTTGAAAAGAAAAGATTGGGATATAAAGAAAATGGGTTTAGAATAGGTATGAGGAAAATGTAAGGTGTCAAAATTTGATTTTCACCTTATATTTTCTGTATAAACATGCCAATCATTGTTGGTTTTCAAGTTTATACATTTATTATTATTATTTTGTATTTTTATATTTTTCTTTTTTTATTTCCTTTAGGAAAGAAAAAGACTTTTGGAGATCAAGTTGGGGAAGAAGGAAAATCCTTCTTCACCAACTTTAAATCAATATTATCTTGCAAATATTTGATAAATTATTCCTTTGTCAATGGCTTATGATAAACTCTCAATCTATGACCATTTACAAGGAAGGTAATTTTCTCTTCATCAATTGTTGTGACCCTGACTACACCATTATCAAAAATTGTTTCAACTTGATAGGGCCCAAGCCAATGAGTTTGAAATTTCCCTTGAAAATATTTGAACTTTGAATCAAACAGTAATGCCCAATCACCTAGCTGAAACTTTCTCTCTTTTATGTATTTGTCATGCCACCTGGATCTTTGTTACTGAATTAGATTGGTTCTTTGGATTACATCTTGCCTTATTTCATCAAGTTTATTTAATTGCTCCATCCTTTATCTTTGTGCTTCTAAAAGGTCAAGACCCAATTTAACTGTTGTTTTGAAAGTTTTCACCCAAAACTCAATAGTAAATAGGACTTGCTTCCCATAAACAAGCTCATAGGGAGAGTGCCCTGTATTATTTCTCGATGTGGTACAGTATTCCCATTTTTCTTCTAGAAGCTTTTCTGCCTAGTCTCTTCTATGCATATGCACAATTTTGGTGAGAATTGCTTCAATTACTTTATTGGTGGACTCCACTTATCCATTTTCTTGTGGATGGTATGGAGTGGACTTCCAATGTTTGATTTTGTACTCCTCCATCATATTTTGTACCAACTTGGATGTGAATTGAATACCTTGATCTATTACAATTTCCCTTGTGACACCAAAATGAGTACAAGATATCCTCAAAAAGAAATGAAACTACAGAATTTTCAGTACCAAAAGGAAGTTCTTTAGCTTCTACCCATTTTGTAACATAATCAACATGAACAAGAATGTACCTCTTCTGTCTTGAAGGTGAATTGATTGGACCAACAAGATCCAAAGCCCATTTTTCAAAACGCTCAATAATTACCTGAGGTTGTAGAGGCATCTCATCATAAAGAACATGTTTCCCCATTTTTCAAAAAGCTCAATAATTACCTGAGCTTTCAAAATTTCTGGTACTTTATCCTCTCTTCCACACCTTCGAATGATCAGATCTGGTCCTGTTTTATACAATTCTTCATTTATCCATGAGTAAGATGCACTAATTTGAATTACCTTTTTTTTTCTTGAGGAGACAAATATGATGGTAATTTCCCTGTAGTCAAATAGTTAGCAATATCTCCAAACCATTGATAGTTAGTAGATACTGCAAAAAGATATTCATTAGGAAAATTATCTTCTACAGGGATGCCATTATTATCATTTTGAATCCTTGATCAAAAGTCAACAACTATATTTTGTTTTCCAAGTGAATCCAAAATAGTAATGTTAAACTTTTGCAACAACAACAACCATATAGTGATTATGCCATTAGTGATTATTTTATTTATTAAGTATCTAATTGCAGAATGATATGTATGTACAAAAGTTTCATAGCCAGTAATGTGATGTTTGAATTTATTGATAGCATGGACAACAACTAAAAACTCCTTTTCTGTTACAATATAAATTAATTCTACAGGAGTCAATTTTTTACTGGTATAATAAATGACATAAGGAGTTAAATTGTTTTATCCAAGGACAAATCCAAAAGCTATGTCTGAAGCATCAGTTGAAATATGAAAAGGTGATTTCCAATTTGGTCCTCTAAGAATAGGTGCTTCGAAGATTTTCTCTTTTAATGTCTGAAAGGCCTTTTGGCAATCAAAATTCTAATTGAATTCATAGTCTTTTGTGAGTAGCTTGAAAAGTGGAGATGCAATTTTTGTAAAGTTTTCTATAAATCTTCTATAATAACTAGTGAAACCAAGAAAATTTCTAACATATCGTTGACAGGTTGGAATTGATAATTTAGAAATAACTCCTACTTTAGATGTGCCCACTATAATTCTATTTCTTGAAATATGGTGTCCTAAAACAATTCCATTAGTAAACATCATAAAACATTTTTCATGGCTTAATGAGAGATTTTCGACTTACATCTAATGATAACTTTTTCCAAATTTTTAAGAGCTTCTTCAAAAGAATTTCCATAAACTGTAAAATTGTCCATATACACTTCCACACAATCATGAATTAGATCAGGAAAAAGGTCTAACACTGCTCTTTGGAATATTGCAAGTGCATTACATAATCCAAAAGGAAGTACTCGGTAAGAATAAGTTCTGCATGGGCAGGTAAAGGTAGTTATATCTTGGTCTTCTAGGGCTACTTTGAATTGATTATAACCACTAAAACCATCTAAGAATGAAAAATATTTATTTCTTGCCAATGTATCTAAAACTTGATCTATGAAAGGAAGTGGAAAGTGATATTTTAAAGTGGCTTTATTCAATTCCCTATAGTCAATACACACTCTCCATTTTCCATTATTTTTAGGAACAATTACCAAGGGTAAAACCCACTAACTGTCTGGTATTGTATAGATGAGATTGACATTCAATAGTTTTTGTAGTTCCTCCTTAGCAATTTCCCTTAGATTTGGATTTGTTCTTCTTTGAGGTTGTCAAATTGGTTTGGCATTTTCTTCAATGTAGATATGTGTATACAAGTATTAGGAACAATTCACTTCATGTCAGTATATTCCCATACATAGGTAGAGGAATGTTCTTGTAAAATCTTTATTAATTCTTTCTTTTGAAATTCTCCCAAATTATTGCTGATATTCAAATTTTTTCCTTGAAATATTTCAATTGTAGAATTGCCAAATTTTTCTATAGAATGTAAGGATAGTTGACGAGATGATAAATATTCAATATTGTATTTTCCTTGAAAACTCTGACTAGATTCAAAATATGATGAAGATTCATTATTCTCTATTAAATTAGAAATTTGATCTTCCTCATCTATTTGTGAAGTAGCAATGATTGCTCTTATCTCAATGTCATCATCTATCCATTATTTCCTTTCAACATCTATTGTTGTTTTTTTCAATTGGATATAGTGTGAATTTCTTTGTTGAGCTTCCATAAGAAATGAACATATCTCTAGATCTACAACTCATAAAAGCATTGGCTATAGCTAGCCATGGTCTTCCTATAATAAATAAATGTCCTCCTAAGTTATTCTTGGGTGTTAAAATCATAAATCGATAGGGTATTCCCAAGAATATAAGGATACATATATATCCTCTAATTTGGTTATAAATCTATCTACCAATTACAGTAACAGTATAGGTGTATATTGGCGAAATCGATCCAGGCGATCAGGAGCGCGCTGAGGAAAAAAATCTTGGCCCTCGCGGCAGACCTAGAGGCCGCACCTGCGTCTCTTGCGTGTGTGCTCAATTGCACTTCTTCCTGAGGGCGGATCTGCGTGAGACCTCCTCTCTCCCTTCAGGTGGGCTGTTTTATGGAGATCCACATAGGAATTTGTCTGGCTCTCCTCTATGGCTTGTGATCATGGAGACTCTAGTCTCTCCCCAGGGGTCCCCTTCTCCTCCTCCGCCTCTCTCACCTTCGGAGGCCTTCAATCAGCTTTTGGTAGGGCTTCCTAAGAAGAAAATCCCTAAAGCTTCAAAATTTGTTAAAAAGTTGGATGATATCCCTGCGATCTCCCTCCCTCCTAAAACCCCAATGCAAGTTGCCTTGTCTCTGTTCAAACGGGCCCTCATCGATCAATTTACTAGGCTATGGCCGTCCCCTAAAACCATGGAGAGCTGGGTCTCCAGAAACTAGGCGCCGTTGATCAGAGAAAACGTTACCTCTTACTTTCTAGGGAGAGGATACTTCCTCTTCGAATTTACTGTAAAGGAAGACAAAGACCTGATCTTCTGAAACGGCCCCTACTTCATGGGTCCTCAGGGTCTATGTCTCAACAAATGGACCCCAGATTTTGACCCAGCAGTCGATGTACCCAACACAGTTCCGGTGTGGGTTAGACTCCCTAATCTACCGGTCCATTGCTGGAATTGGGACTCTCTACGGCACATTGGAAATGCCCTGGGGAAATTTATAGACTGAGCGAACAACAAGGATCAATACGACTGCGCCAGGATTTGCGTAGAAGTAGATCTGGAGGTAGGTCTTCCTGAGGCCATAAAGATAAATGTAGGAAGTTGGACGCATCTGCAGAAGCTAGACTATGAGCAACTGCCCTTCAAATGTCGGAAATGTCACGTCTATGGTCACTTCGCTAGAGGCTGCCCATCCAACAGTGAGGCTACGCAGGGAAAGGAGGATGGATGGAATCAAGTCAAGCGCCCCAAATCTAAGAAGACGGGAGGACTTAGTGGCAAAGGACCTCACTAGCCATCTGTCCAACATATTTCTCCAACTCCAGA
This sequence comes from Pinus taeda, assembly GCA_000404065.3. NCBI lineage: Eukaryota > Viridiplantae > Streptophyta > Pinopsida > Pinales > Pinaceae > Pinus > Pinus taeda. The sequence goes on from APFE030705767.1 coordinate 87,090, forward strand.
AAACAGGTTTGATTCCCTCATCTCGCAGCCAGAGAAAACCCAGGAGGTAGAGATCCAAAAGCAGACAGAACCCACGGAGGAGACTGAAAATCAAAACCTAGACTCTTCAAGCAAAGGTACACCTTCAGCCTCCATCAAAGACACAAACGTTGAAAACCTCAAAGGCAAGAATACTGAAAATAATGAAGAAGAGCAGAACAGAGATGAATCAGAGGAGGAAGGAGAAATAGGAGAGTCCCAGGCCTCGGTAAGAAGATCCATGAGAGGCTGTAAAACGGAAAGGGAAAAAAGAGAGGAGGAGACGTACAAGGAAAAACTACAAGGCAGCCAGCCAACTCTGGAAAAATTGCTAGCCTCAAAGCCTAGGATGTCGAAAAGCCAGCCTCAAGGCTCCAAGGGAGCCCATCAGAAACATAAATAATGAAGGTCATCTCCTGGAAGTGCAGAGGTATGGGGAGTAAAGTCAAGGAAGAAGCCATGCAAAGCTTGATAAGAACAAAAACCCCAGATATACTTCTCATCCAGGAGACCAAGCTAGAAGACACATTCTTCCTTCAAACAAGTAAGAAACTTTGGTTTAAAAGTGAAGCAAGAGCAGTCTCTGCCAGGGGAGCCTCGGGAGGGATTGGTACTCTTTGGAACGCCAACAAATTTGCAGTCATCAGTGAGGCTAGCAACATCCACTGGTTGCTGATGAAAATGCAGAATCTGGGCACTAGAGAAATACACTGCATCTTCAACGTATACTCTCCAGTTAATGCTAGGGAAAAAAAGCATGTTGGGACTCGATGAGACATCAAGCAGATCTTATGAATCTGGAAAACACTATTATTGCTGGAGACCTTAACCTCACCCTTGGCTCGTCTAAAAAAAGGGGTGGTAGTGCAGTTCGAGATCCGGCAAGGGAATGGGCGGAGGATCTCATGCAAGACTGGGATTTGCTCGATATCAAGCCCTCTTCCGGTAAGTACTCTTGGACCAATAAAAGAATAGGCCCTGGCCATATTGCTGCTATATTAGACGGATTTTTCATTCAAAGCTCATATTTGTTGCTTGAATTAGAACCAAGAATGCACATCCTCGCCAACGGTATTTTGGATCATAAACCCATAAAGCTAGACCTTCTAGCTCACCTTGATCTGGGTCCTATACCCTTCAGATTCAGCCCAATCTGGGTCAAGGAGCCAGACTTCATGCAACTAGTTAAGGAATGCTGGAGCCAACCTATTAAAGGATCCCCCTTCTATATATGGGAAGAAAAACTCAGAAGGGTAAAAGGAGCTCTAAAAAATTGGGCCAAAAACCTCCCCAAACCTGATATAGAAAGAAAAAATATCAAAGTCGCCCTTGCCACTCACCAATTACATATGGAGAATACTTCAGTCACAGAGGAACTGCTAGATTAGGAGGTCCGTCTGCAACAACGCTACCATAAGGCATGTCTTGTTGAAGAGGAATACTGGAGATTAAAATCACGAAACCTCTGGCTCAAATCAGGGGACAAAAACATTGCATTTTTCCATAAACAAGCGCAGAGCAGAAAGTGCTACAATACCATCTCCGAGATCAAGGAGGACAACGAAACTTACAAGGAGTTTGCAGACATTAAGAAGGCATCCCACGCTCATTTCCTAAATCTGAGTGAAGAAAAGGATCAGTAACAAGCCTCAGAACTGTTAGACTCGGTCCCAGCTACAATTTCTCCTTGTATGAATGAAATCTTGGAGGCCAAAATCACCAAAGATGAAGTCAAAAAAGCCCTTTATGACATGGATCTGGACAAGGCCCCTGGGCTGAATTGATTCTCTGCCAGGTTCCTTCAAACATGTTGGCCTATTATTGAAAAGGATTTGCTCAAAATGATTCGAAAATCTCAGAAGATAGGCGGCAATACAATCTCTGCCTTCTTAGCCCTCATACCCAAGGAAAAAGGCGCCAACAACTTCAGTAGATTCCAGCCGATTTCTTTATGTAACACTGGGTACAAACTAATCATAAAAGTTATAGCAAATCGATTGAAACACATTCTTCCCAAAATAATCCCAGAGAATCAAGGAGGCTTCATCCATGGGAGGCAGATAGTGGACAACTTCACCCTAGTACAGGAGGCAATTCACTCAAGCCTTCAACGAAAAGAACAAGGTATGGTAATTAAACTTGATTTAGCAAATGCTTTTGACCGTGTAAATCATAGTTTTCTTTTAAAAGTCATGAGCAAGTTTGGATTTGGAACAAACTTCACTAACTGGATCCGGGCATGCATCTCAGAGCCATGGATTGCTCCACTCGTAAATGGAAGAGCCACGAACTTCTTCAAAGCATCGAGAGGGCTTAGGTAGGGGTGCCCCCTCTCCCCTTTGCTTTTCATCATCCAAGCCTCCGTTCTCAGCTTTCTGCTGGACAAAAAAATGCAAGACCAAGATCTTGTGGGACTGTGTATAGAAAGAGGGATCAAGAACATTAATCATGCTCTATTTGCGGATGACACCCTGCTTTTGGGTGCTGCCTCTCTCTCCTCCGCCTCCAAATTCAAATCAGTTCTGGAAGAATTCAGCAAGGGATCAGGTAGCATTGTAAACAAGAATAAGTGTCACATCTTCAGCTGGAATACCCCGCCCAAACTTCTCTCTGCTATTTCTAGGTGCCTGAGATTTGCAACCTCCTCTTCATGGACCTCCTTCAAATACTTGGGCCTTCCTGTTGCCCACAAAAGATCCTCAAGCAAAGATTGGCTCCCTCAACTCGAAAAATTTTAGTCTAAAATCCAGGCCTGGGGCTTCACCTGGCTCAACTCTACAGGTAAATTTGTCCTTATCAAATCAGTGCTTACTAGCCTTCCTCTATTTCAATTTGCAGGGATGCTAGCTCCAACAATCATATTAAAAAAAGTGGAAGAGTTTATACGGAGATTCTTCTGGAAGGGAGGAAAGCAGAACGAAAGCAAAATTCCCCTCATCAGTTGGGAAGCCATATCTAAGCCTTTGTGGGAGGGAGGTTTAAACTTAAAAAACTTAGGCCAGCAGAATGTAGCAATAGCAGCAAAGATCATCTGGAGGATTATCGTGCCCAATCCTGGCTGGGCCCAAACAACACTTTGGAAAAAATACTTCCGAGGTCCCCGTTCCCGCTGCTTAGATAGAGTGATACGACTACCTAACTCACCGTTCCTCAAACTATACCATAACGCTGCTTCTCTGATCAAATACCACATCTATTGCATTCCTGGAAACGGTAAAAAATAAGAATCTGGACTGATAAAATTATGCTCATGGATCCGGTCAATGATAGAGTGCCCATGGGAGAGCTGCGGGATTGGATGGATAGAGAGAAGATATGCACACTGTGGGACATCTCCCTTTGGAATGACAATGAATGGGTAGGATGGAAACGAGTGGAAACACCATAACACTTGATCAACGAATGGGACACGATGATCGACCTCCTCCACGGTCTTGCGCCCATGCACAGGAAGAAAAATGACGCGATTGACTGAGGGAAGAAAGTCAAAGGTTACACAGTATCTGCGGGCTATGCCAAATTGAGCGAGAGACTGCATGTTCCTATCAATCGAGCACCTTGGCAGGGGATCTGGTGCTGTCAGGCTTGGTCTAAAATTGATTTTTTCACTTGGCTTCTATGCCATGGCCGAATCCTCACTTATGACAGATTGCAGAAATTAGGATTTTATGGTCCCTCTATTTGTCTTTTGTGCAACAATAATGTCAAAACAACAGCGCATTTAATCTTGGAATGCAGCTTCTCCAAGCAGATTTGGCGCACCCTCATACACTCCTTGGACCCCAGCTTCTTACGCCCTTGCTCCATTGTCTAACTTTTCTATAGCTAGGCAATCAAATCCCTGGTCCTCCCCCCAAAAATCTGATAATCAAAACAGCTTGGGCCATTCTACCAAAGGTTATTTTCTAGCAGATATGGCTTGAATGCAACAGAAGAATCTTTAGAAACTCTAGACAAGATTACAAGGCTGTTGAAGTTAAGATCAAGTGTCAAATAAAGGAATGCCTGTCTGAAATAAAATATGATGCTAGTCTCAGCCACCAGGATATCACTTGGGGTGCTTTCCTTGAATTATAATTTCTCCCAGCAACCAGAATTGCCCTTCCTCTTAAAGATTGGCAAATAAGGAAACCGGAAGCATACTTTCAAGACTGGCTCAAATTGCATTCAAGGTATTCTCTCTTCTTCAATGGGGCAGCTAAGGGTAATCCGGGCAGAGTAGGTGCTGCAGGTGTCGTTGTAAACTTAATGGGAGAAAAAATTCACTCCTATGCTTGGGGGCTTGGTCACTCAACTAGCACTCAAGCTGAGGCTTTGGCTCTCCTGCAAGGTCTTAAAACTCTAAAGGAGCTAAAAATAAAGGAAGCAACAGTTATAGGAGACTCCCAGATCATTATAAATGCAATGGTCTCTAATTCCCCTACTACTGATCTTAATCTAGCTAGGCTGATATTCAGAATTAAGGGCCTAGAAAATGCTTTTTAGAAGTTGAATTACTATCATGTGCTGAGAACACACAATAAAGAAGCAGACAGTGAAGCAAATAAAGTAGCCCTCCTCTCTGCCCGGGTCAAGCTAAAAGACGGAGAAGAATCATGGGATCCCATCCCATAAGCTGCGCACTGCCATGTTCTACTGCTTGATCTTAAAAAAATTTGTCTGTATTTCCAAGTGGGGAAAAATTTCGGATATAGAATCAATAGAAACCCAAGCTAGGAAGAAGACCTCAAGTTACAGTAACATTCTCACTTCCATCAGTGAGATTCACCAGGATTTAGACATCCTCATTGTAAACAGACTTTCGTCATTTAGGCCAAGATGAATATAATCACTCTATAACCGTTTCTGTAAAAAAAAAACAGTATAGGTGTATATTGAAGTTTAGAAAGTTTTAGTTGATTCAGAGTTTGTTTACTCATGATGTTTATAGATTCTCCTAGATCAATCAATGTATTTGTGATCTCTAAACCATTAATATGTGTTTTCACAATGGGACTTCCTGGATCAAGATATTTATGAATTGTTGTCTTACCCATCATGATATCTTCAATTTTTCCAACTAGTTGGATTCTTTTGATTTCCTTTCTTTTTCTTCTTGGCCTTTTTATGTTCAATTCCCTAATTGTCTTTGCGAAAATTGGTATTTTCTTAATGGCTTGTAGCAAAGGAATATTTATGCAAGCATTCTTTAGTTCATCTAACATGTCATAATTAGCCAATAAAATTTGTTTTTCTACCCCTTCATCAATTTTTAATCTCTCAAGAAAATGTGCTTTTGAAACAGATACTGAAGGTTGTTCCATATTAGGAGTTGAGTTATTTGAATGTGTTGGAGTAGCTTGTTTTTGAGTTATTTTATTTTTCATTAAGAGACTTCTCTTCTTTAGAGATATTTTCTTTTTCACTTTCTCGAATAATTTTCTAATATTCTACCAGATCTAAGTTGAACATTCTTTAGATTGAGTGGAGTTATCATGTAATTTTTAAAATTTTTCCTTCCATATTGTATACAACTTGTGAGGTTTTATTATTGTTCGGATTTGGGAGTGGTTGGACATGCAATTGATTTGGTCTTTGAGGAAATGGTAATCAAAGTTGTGGATCCAAATTGTGAGGTCGAGTTTGTTGAATGGGATGAGGATAATATTGTGGAGGAAAAGTAGGATATGATTGTTGAAATTGTGGATATTGAGGGTACTTTCCATAAGGATTTTTCCATCCTTGTGACCAAGGTCGTGGCCAAGATTTCCAAGGCATTGGGGCAGTCCAATTAATTTGTGATGATTGTGTAGATGGTTGAGTGGTAAAACGTTGAGTTGTATTTGGCTGTGGATTCTGCCAAGGTCTTTTAGCAATAAAACAAAGAGGAACTACCTAATTTGGTACTCCTTCTTCTTGATAGACAGTTTTAAGACATGGTATTGAAGGACATTCTTTGTATCATGATTTTCCGCACATATAACACAAGTTTCTACACTCTTTAAATCAAGAGGACATTCGCTCAAGGCATGTTTCTTTTTTCACTTAGGGCAAAAAATGGGCAATGCAACATTTTCAACGTTTTTCTTGTTTTGTATTTTAAGGGTGTCAATTTTTTCACTAAGACTCCCTAAAATATCTGTTTTAAAATTATTAAAAAAATTTCGTAATCGACTGCAGATTTATTAGTCCTTGATAAAAGAGGATCTCTTGGATTTTTCGTGGGTCTTGCTTTGCCTCTTGAAATGTGTATGCATAATTGACAAACTTCTCCTAGTGACAACTGAGAAATATCTCCCTTACCCATTAGATTGAGAAGATCAATCTATTCATCTCTAATGCATTTCAATAAGAGAGATTTCAAAGTTTGCTCATCTAGATTATTCATTTTTTCCCTTTTAACATTATAAGAAAATATTTCAACTAAGTCTTAAATATTTTCATCTTCTTTCTAAACCATTTTAAAGACTTCATCCTTAATATTATGGGGCATACAATAGTCCAATATTCCTCTAAGAATGTAGTTTTCATTTGTTGACATGTTCTTATGGAGTTTATTCCTAAACTCATAAACCATTGTAATGTTGCATCTTTAAGGGTTGCAGGGAATAATTTTAACTTTCGAGCATCATGCAGATAATCATATGATCTACACAAGACTTAAAATTCAAAGATAAATGTCTCATAATCTTCACTCCTTAGTCAATGAAAGTTTGGAAGGATATAGGGTGAGATATTTTTCATTTTCACAATTGTATCTTCATCGAGAATAGGAAATTCAAAGGGTTATGTATTTATATCTTCTCCCCTTCCTCTTCATTTTCCTCCACCTCTTACACCTCATCTATTTCCTCCTCTTCCTCCTCCAATCCTAGCTTGTTCACCATTCAAATTATGTACCTCTCCTTCCCCTTCTCCAGCCATTGTAGATTCTTCAAAACTAATATAGGGTTCTGGTTCCAAGATTGGGTTTTCAACATCCTCTAGTTCCTTTGGTTATTCTATCAATCGTTTGTTAAAATAGTCTTCTTCTTCCTCTTCTTCAGTAGGAACTTCCAACTCTGAGCTAGAATTTGTTCTCAAGTTGAAGATAGGAAAATTACTCCCGTTGTTGGGGATATGGTATCTTCTTCTTCTATTATGGATTATGTTGATGAAGTTGGTGAATCTTTACGTTGGATTTCAGACCTTAATACCTCAGGGATTTTGTGTTTGTCTGCTATGGATGGAATTCGAGTTTGTGTGGGTGGTGTGACACTACGAGGTCGTGGTGGGGTAAGTGATGCTGTTGGAATTAAACTCCTTCCTCTACCTACAAATATACTCCTAGAGTCTCTTTCCATATGCATATCATGTTTTTTGTTGTTGTTGTTGTTTTTTTTAATCCAAAAGAAATAAAGACTTCTATTTACACTTCCTCGACAACGACGCCAAAATGTTTGTCAACTTATTGTCTTAAATTGATTACATAAATTATCGAATGGATTTGGTAAACTTGTGAAGTGAAAGTGCACAGTATATGCTAGAAGCCTTTTTATTAAGTTGGATTTATTAATTGATTGAATTATTGGAAATGTGAGTTTAAGTTTTGTATTCCTTTTTCAAAATGAAATTAACATTGCTATCCAATGAAAATAAAATGATTGTGAATTTAAAGCAATATTTCTTACTTGAAAAATGAAACCATAAAGAAATCACACTTGCAAAAAAATAAACTCACAATTGCAGAATGAAAACTATATTAACTCACAATTGCAAAAATAAACTCACACTTGCATGACGAAAACTATATTAAGTCACTCTTGCTTCAAAATTGAAAGTTAAATAAAGTAACTGCAAACAAACCACTCTTCTTCTAAAATTAAACTAAGAATTTTTTTAATAAAAATGCTCTGGACATAATGCTGAAAGAAATCTATATACCCAAATCTATAGAGAGAAACATCTTATGCTATGAAGTTGAAATGTTTTTTAATGAAATTCCAAATAAATCACAATGAAATCACTAGTATTTTGATGATTCAAACCAACTTCAAAAGCCATAAAAGAGAGTTGTAAAGCTACCATAAGAAGATAATGAACATACGTGAAAATGCTACAACAAATAATAACAAAAAGGAAAATCTACAAGTTAAGAACTCTCACTGTTTGCAGGGGTCCTCCACAAATAGGCGGTGTCAAGCTTTAAGGAACAGTTAACTACAAATCAAGTATTCAAAGGCGCTTCCATTAACTAACAACACAGAGTTTCAAAATGATTACAGTCACAAAATATTTATTCACTATCGTCGTGTTTTGTCCTGCCCTACGATATTTATGAAATTCTTTCAATAAATGTTTGAAGCTTTCATGCCTACTTTCGTCTAGTAGAGTTCTAATTCAAACTATCAAACTGAGATTCCTAATTTTAGCTTCTAACAGATAGTGTTTCGTTCACGATTTTCTATTCCGCAAAACAAATCGTGAGGCATTTTCATGTCAGACTCTCGCTCGCTTGCTCCACCTATGTGATGAATTTTCCTTTGGCCACGCGATTCGGGCTTTCTTTTAATGATTTGGTGCAGATAAATAGGAGGACACTGTTGAGGGGATCAACCTCTTTCTGTCCATATCTTTCTTTCCTTGAATGGCACCTCGAACCCTATTCAAAAATGGAGTTAGCAATAGAAATAGATGTGATCTGCAGAATTGCATGAATCTTGTAGCCAATGAAAAATTTAACGTAATAATAAGAAACATTTTTGAAATATGAAAAATAGGATAATTAGTGCCTTACCTATGTCAAAAACTTGCAATTTGAAGCCTATCAAGTCAAGAATAATGGTCAATGAGAAGGAAAATGAGTAAAGAAGAGTGTCAAGATGAAGCTTTCATGAGGCTCTACACTCCTAGAGATGATCGTGGCAACTTTATTAGATTTGAAAGGAAACAAAGTCCTTTTGTTCCTTTTATGCATGAGGTACAATGCTATAATTATCAGAAGTATGGACATGTTTTTGCTAATTTGGATCATAATGTATAGATCAAACAAGCAGAGCTTGTAGTAATTTCAGCAGTCAAGGAGATTGGTCAACAGGTATAATCATGGTTTTTATGGTTATTGTTGTTCATGCCACATGTTTGGCCATAAGGCAATATATTGCAGGTCTAACCAGTGGAGGAGAAGCATGTTTCATGCAAGGTTTAGATCTATAACAATAGGATTTTTGATCCTCTTGCTTCCTATGTTGGCCATGTGGGGTGCTACACATGTCATAATTTTGGCCATATGTAAAGATGTTGTTTGTTTCCCTGTTACTCAAGGAAAAATTGCCAAAAGCAACAAAAACAAAGAGGACCTATCATAAAACTAGTGAAGGAAGAAGAGGAGAAGATGAAGGAAGGAAAGAAGTAACCAAATACTGTGGTGGCCATGGTTGCACTAGGCTCCACATCAATGATATGTTTCCCTTTGTCATTGACCTTATCGGGTTCTGCCTCAGAGTTAGAACATGCGTCTGATTTAGAAGCCTTCAGGTTAGCCACCAGTGATTTCTTCGCCTGTCACACACTTTTTTTGTGAGTGGAGCTTTTATGGAACTCACACCACTTTCCTATGTCCTTCTTTGTCTTTGTGGTGTTATTCTTTCTTGCAGATACAACAATTTATCTTGGGTTGCCACACCTTGGCTCTTTCCTTTACTCTGTGCTTTGGAGTGGCCTTTCCCTTGCTTCAGATTCACAGATCCAAAGTCTTTATTTTTATGTTTAAACTTTTATTCAATCTTGATTGTGTATCGGTACGTCGTGCCAATTAAGGAGATGTCTAGGAATTCCATCTCATCCTAAATGTACCTGTGTAGACAACTACAATACTTGAGTACCAAATTCCACTCAGAATCCTTCATACCCAACTTCGTGCAAAGGGCATGAAGAACGTTGTAAAACTCCATCACATCTTCGTCCCTTCCTTGTTGTAGCGTGGTCCACTTTATGTATTTATCTACATAGCTCTTGACAGGGTAGTACTGCTCCCTGATAGTGTCCTGGAATGAATTCCAAGTGGATGTCGCTGAAAATACTGAGGGTGTATTTTCTTCTTTCTTCTGACAGTAGGTTTCCCAACAGTCCTTGACATGGGGGAAGCTTTGAGAAGTGAAAAAGTAATCTTTTCCCTGCTAGAAAAACCATGAACAAAAAAATATTGTTCTAGTAGATTTAACTATTTATCTATGACATTCACATCTATTTGACCTTCAAATATGGGGATGGAAAAGTTAACTTGTACCTTAAATGTTGTGGAGCTTCCATAGTAGTTGCTGGAAGGAGATGTGTCACATTTGGGTAGTCGCTGAAGGATATGCGAGAAGTTTTCCATCATCACATTCCTTTGTCGCTTGAGGGCTTCTTCGAGCAAGATTTTGAAAGGATATCCTACCCCTCTTCTTTCTTCTCTTCCGCCATGGGAGGTCGTCGGGATTTGCGACACTGGTCTTGCAAAAGTTCGACTAGTTCGAGCCATAACTCTTTATATTCTTACCTCAATGGGGACATGCAAATAAAAATAAAGAAAGAACAGACCACTCTGATACCACTAATTTAAACTTCAATACAAAGATGCAGCAGAAATAACACTTCATTTCATTAATATCAAATACCGAAATATGCTTACAAATAGAATGGAAATAAGACTAGCTCGGGTGATGGTGGCTTGTATTTGAGAAGAGATGTGGCGGCTACATGCCTCTGAACTGTGTTACAATGAATCTTGAAGGCGTATTTATTATTGAGAAATAATGGAAAACCCTCAACATCCAAAACTCTAACCCTAGGTGATGAAGTGCCAAAACTATGGGCCATGTTTTGGTAAATTGGTACATCAACTTCCCGCGATCGTAACTTTGGCATACGATCTTCGTTTGATGCGTACGATACCTCATTAGAAAGATCTATATGAGGACTACAATTTTTGAGTGTAGGACATCAATCTAGAAGGCATGTTTGCCATAGTTTTCCCAAAAAAACTTTCTTTAGGGCCTTAAAACAGATTTGGAAGTTTAGGACCTGAAAAACCGCCAAAAATAGTCAACTATGCTACAATTAAGCAAACTAAAAAACTGAAAGAGACAGTGGTGAGGGTATAAGTGGAATAGGCAGGTGGCCACCAACATCCACCTGGATCACTCTTGAAGGATGTATATGAAGCACATGCAAAATCAATCATGAAGATATCAAGGAAGCAATAAGAAGATAAGTTTACCATTGATTCAACATCATGAAGATCCAAGTCATCTTTTTCCAAGTCATGGCTTGTACAAGTGTCATCACAATGTCATATGTGTCAATGGGTCCTTCCACATGATGTAGAGTGTAATTATGTATTTCCAAAAATGAAAAAATGTAAATATGTGGAAGTCCGGAAGTCACATGTGGAATACGAAAAGCCACATGTAGACTAAAGAGTCTCTAAGAGAAGTCCAAGAGTCTTGTATAAGTTCAAGAGTCACTTGGAAATACAATAGTCATGAAGGAAGCTCAAGAGTCATGAGGATATGCAAGGTCATTTCTCTTGTTATAAATACACCCTCAAAAATCAAGAAAAGGGCTTTTGGAGTCATAAACTTTAGAGATTTTCCCTTGTTTTCTCTAGATTGGCATAGGAGAGAAGATAATTATTTGGAGAAGCTAGAAGTGACTTAATGTTCCACTACTGGAGTCAGTGTCTCACCATTTTAACTGTGTACTTTGATCTTTCACCTCATAATCAGAAGCTTGTTGACCCAACACAGTTTCATGCATGTATCATGAATATTGTAAGACTATTATCTAGATGTTTGTGGTATATGATATGTTCATTTGTACTAAAGAAATTGATATATTTAATTTTCTTTGGTACTTATATTGTTGAATGTGTGTTGTATGTGCTTTAATGATTGTTGTGTCTATGTGAACTATTTCACTATATAATTAATGAATCTCTCCTTTCTCTCGTGTGCCTATCTTAAGATAGTATTATTACATTCCTTCTAGAGACTCACTTTTATTTCCCTCTTGTGAAATTGTCCTTTTACACATTGCAATTGATCTTTCATTTTGTCAACTTTCTTGCTGATTTCAAACATTTATGCATGCATACTATCTTGTGTTATTCATTGCAGCCTAGGCAAACCTTAAGTTATGGTGGTTGGGTCGATACTTCGTATGGGGCTCCTATTCCAAATGGTCCAAGGTATAATTTCGACTTCATATCGGGTAGACCCCATTGGTTAATAGATTTCCAACACCACCAATAGTTAGCGCTAGAAGGACAACCAGATGACAAGTTGTGCCCGTTGAGCCTATTTTAAGTTTCTTATTTTGGTTGGCTCATCCCTAAATCATACTTCTTGGGTGTTTTTCCAATAGATATTTTTGTAAACTTTTAATCCCCGGCGAACCTCTTTATCACTTATCTCAATTGAAGTTTGATGGTGAGGGTGATACATCCATAGCGAAGCATATCTTTCTGTTTTTCGAGTTTTGTGAATCTTATGAAATTGATTGTGAAGATTTTGGTTGTGTGCTTTTCTTCCTCACTCATGAAGGTCGAATTAACTGATGGTGTCATACCCTACCACCTTCTTCCATTCATTCATTTGATAAATTCCTCAAGGAGATTTATCAAGCCTACGATATGTATGATTAATCAACAAAAAATGAACCCCAGTGAATCGATCAAGGATTTTGTGAATAGATTCCTTCACCTATGTTATGAGTTTCGTAAAGAAGATATAGATTGGGATTTATTTAAATAAAAGTTTGAGCAATTGGTTCATATTTCTTTGAAGCAGTGTGAATTTTAACCCTGTGATGTTTTTTCTCCCCCAATGTTTGTAAACACTGAGACACTTCTAATTTCAGAGGACGAACCTACTATTCCTTTTGTTGAAGTTGGGAAATATGTAAATAAAATTGATAATTTGTCTCTTCAACCTCCATTCACTTTCAGTGATCCAGATCCGATTAAGGAAACCTTGGAATGGTTCTTGAATCCTAAGGTGAAGACTAATCCCTTGAAGTTTCAAGATGATATTAACACTCATAACTTCAGCCTTGGATATGTTTTGAATATCTATTATCCTCTATCATCTCTTTTTCATGATCCCTTGCCTCTTGATCTTCCTGACCAATCTCTTACAAATCCAAGTAGTGATAAGGTGCAAGGAAGTTACATCTCATGGGTAGAGGAGCAGAAAGGTGAATATTCTTTTGATCTTTCTTCTCTTTTTCAAATTCTTCTATGTCAAGATAATGTTTCTTCATTCTCAGCTAATTATGAATCTATTAATCTTGGTATTCGATCAAATGAAGTCAATTTTCCTAGTCCATCTAATATCTTAGGAAATCATCATTATGATGATGATGACCCTATTTATGTATATGGTGATGAATGCCCAATTGCACCACTTGATCTTTGGATTTCTCAATAATATTTTTATTTGAAATATTTAGATATAGAATCTTATTTGGTTAAGAAAGATTCTCCTAGGAATACTTTTTCTTTAGTCAACTATCTTTTGTGCCCTTCTGCTTGTAATGATAATATTCCATGCTCTCTCGATTTATAGTCTGATGAGTTGAATCTTGGATTGACAGAAGGTAGTGAGGTCAACCATGATGAAAAAGTAAGCAATAAAATAATCAAGTATCCATTTCATTACTTATCATTTTTGGTCTTGCATGAAGAAATTCTTCTTTTCAGGCTACTCATGAGATTGATCCAATCCATCTATCCTTAGATGCACCATTAGAAGAATATTTTGACTTGAGTAATGTGTTTGTTGGAATTGAAATTTCCAATCAAATTAGTGATGTAGATGGCTACCATCTGGATAATACTGATCTTATTAAAATTACTAGTAGTAGTTATCCATACACCATGCATGGTTGGATTCGATCTTCAAAATGAAATTCTATAATCCTTGAAAGTTTTAGGACTTTTCAGGAAGTCGAGGCACTTCAACATATGTTGATGGTTATGATAGGTTCTCGCAATCTCATTGTTTCATCTCCATGGAAATCTCTTATATTAAACGTGGGTTTGGAGTGCACACCTTTCATCGATAGATAGAGTGGTGAAGATGATCATTTCAAAGATTATCATTGACTGAGATACACATACATATCAGATTCTTTTGAAAATAACCAGAGCCTAATAATTCTCGTGAATGTTATAATGCTAATAATTTTCTTCAGGGCATCAGATACCCTCTAGAGTGTCAGTGAATGCTCTATTTATTTAGTGAGTTAAATTCCTCTATTTGATATACATGCTTATCCATTACATCCTTACTTGTTTCCTGTATTCGCTATATTGCATTCCTTTTCATTTTTTTCAATGATTGTGGTCTTGATTTAGTTTCCAACTAGTTACAAGGAAATGGTCTATCACATTCAACATATCAGTAAGGTGATTCTATTATTCAAATCATTTTCAAATATGTTCAAACTGATCTATCTTTTTTGTCCACTAACCGAGAATATTACACCTTAATTATTACATCTAATAATAATTCCAAGGCTAACAATTGTTATTCAACTAATCATTTGCCCACTAGTATAGCTAATGATAATTATTTTTCATTGAATGATATTTATGGTTTATCATCCTCATATTCAGATACTTGTCAAGAAGTTGAGGAATTTCAACCTTTTCTGATGGTTATGTCAGGTCCTCACTACCTTGGAAAACCTTATGGACGTCATTGGATTCATTTTCCCTAATAATATTGTCATCATGATTCCATGTCATTGATTGATTATTTTTTTTCAAGGATTTTGGGGTTTCAAGAGCATGGTCTTGAATTTCATGATCCAATTTATGATTTTTTTGAATCCTTGTACTTAGCAAGCCCTTTTTCTAATAAAAATCTCAAATATTTTCTTTTGCTTACTAAAGCGGACAACATAGGTGTAGATTCATTCACAAGAAGCTTTTGAGATTTGTTTTATTATTTTTATCGTAAAAAAGGTAAGGTGGCAGGTCCATTAAGGTTGATCGTTTTGGCACATCTTTCTACATCTACGAAAGACATTGTATTTTATGGGCTAGCTATTAAAGTTCTTATCTTTTCCTTTGCACAATGTTTTATATCAGTTGTAATCACTTGTATCTTTGTGTATGCATGTCCAGAATAGTTACAATGGCTACATTCAAAATTTCATTACACTTAGCCTTGACTTTCTAGCTGGTTAGGTTAGTTACATCCTTGTTTCCCTTCCAGATTCATCTTGTACTTTCTCAACTTCTGGTCTTTGTATTTATTTTATTTTATTATTTTGTCTCACATGTTGTTTTCTAGTTTTTTGCAATCTCTTTTTTTTCATGTTTGTTAATGAGACTCCACGTGAAAGTGTTATTTTAACCTCAAAAGTCAATGTGGTGATACTTGAAAAGGTAATTATGGGTTTATATATCTTTAGAGTCTATGATGTTTAAATGGAAAATATATTTCGTTCTAGATATAAAGCCTTTGGTCAAACTACAAATATTGTCTCTTTATTAGGATCTTCATTCCTCACTCAACCTTATATTCAATGGTATTTTGACCTATCAAAGCAATCAAGTAGAGAAGGGAATGGAGAAAAACTTTAAACGAGCATATTAACTTCATTTATCATTCAAATACCTTAAACAATGAACCAATATCTCTTGGAATTAAGTAAGTTAGGATCCCTTTTCCACCTCCACAATGAATAAGTGCCTTTGAGCATTCAGTTAGTAACTAAATAAATAGGTGAAGAAGAGAAAGGCTTCACATGCACAGAGGTGAAGCAAGCGACTTCGACATGGTACTAAGCAGGCCTACTGGCAGCAAAGTAATTCTTGTGTTTCCTTAAGGTGACTATGTCATGTTATTGAACGGGCTCACTGGTAGCGGGGTAACATCAGGGAGTGTGCTTAATTCTAATGATCAAAAGCGCAGTATAATTATTATTCTTCTCCCCTATCGAAATAGTTGAGGCCTGACTAGTATTATGTTGATGTGTTTGAAGATTAGAAAGGAAAAAAAGACTTTATATTTATCCAGGATAAGTGGCAAACCCAGGGCAACCCATATGGTGAATCAATACTTCGTGATAGACAGAGACCTTGCACTTAAGGATAAAACCTGAACAAATAAGCTAGTGTTTAATGGTGTGTTAGTAACTGTTATTACTATGACAAAAACACTCCAAATTTTTGCCTACACTTCAATTTTGGAGCGTACTTGTGATCCTATGATCTATCATTTCTTGATTACTCGTAGTCCCTTCATGGTCAGTTGATGTTTCTTAACTATTAGAGTCACTTGCTTACACATTCTTAGCTTTTGATGCATTCACAAGTGCTCATATTTCAAGAAAGCCTAGTAGTTTATGTGTATCTTAGAGGGAAGTGATTTTGTAATCCCTAGAGACAAGGAATACATAGTCCTTGTTGACAGTCATTACACAATCCCAATATTGATAGTTCCCTCATTGATGGTTGCAATTGTATCATCTCTTGGGTGAATTTTCTCAACTTTCACTTTTGCGTTCTTTGGTTTTCATAAGTGTCACTTTTATGTTTTTCACTATCATTTTTTCTTGCTTTCACTTCTACAAGTGGCGCTTTTGTGTTCTCTTTACTATAGCATGTGATAATTTCACTTTCTTTAGCTTTTGCAAGTGTCTTTTTCACTTTTTCTTACTATTTCCTTTTGGTAAGCGAAATGTCGGACCTAGTAAAAGAGACTCATTTGTACACTCTTGAAGGGAAATTCTAATGCATTATCCTGCACTATTATGTTCTATCCATCATACGAACATGCATTAGACACATTTCCAAGTCTTGAAAATTATTTCACTAGTGTCATCACTTGTGTCGCAAGTGTATCTTAAGTGTCACACTTGGAGGTAAGTATTGTTTTGTTGTCATTTTAGTAGTGACATGCTTACTTTGGGTTGTAAATAATTCTTTTTCGAGTGGTTAATCGTCTATAAGTGTGTGATCATATTTAAGTCTTGTTCTGGTTCCATCTCTGGATTATTGGATTCCACACTTACTCATTTTCTATAATTGATCCTTAGCCTCTTCTGAAATTGCCTCCATGAACTGCGCATTGTGTAGTCTGAGGACACAATAAGCATTCTCAAACTCTTGGAACTATTCAATGTGTACTCATTGCTTATAAGGATTTCACATAGTGCACTCATAGTTCTCAAAAACTACCTCCTATTCTTAAGAATTGTGCAATATTTCCTCTCAATCAGTCGTTCATTGCGAATTGGGTAGCTTCAGTCACTCGTTTTCCTCTTTGTCTCTCTGAACTATGGAACTACAAAATATAGTGGCTCAGTATCCCCCTTGAACTGCACATTGTGAAATCACATTGACCAAGACCTCCTTGTTTTCCTATTTGACTTATTCAACTGTGTAATCTTTAGTCATTGGATTCCATGAGTTGTGCATTTCGTAGTCATAGTGAGCAAGCATTCATCATTGTCTCACTGGGTTGCCCAATTGTGTAATCATTTCGCCTCCTTCTCTCCTATAATTGTGTAATTTCAGTGAGCAATCCCTCACTGTTATCTCTTAACTCCCTGAACTACACAATATTCCTTCTTTGACCCTCAGATATTGCATATTGTGCAGTCATAGTCACAATAGCCTCACTCTTTCCTCATGGAATTGTGCACTGCACAATTCTTGAACCTCCTCCTTAGCCTCGCACCTTGTTCTAGATCAGTGAGTGCATTGCATGAAGAATCAAATAGACTTAGAGTTTTCTGGATTGATGTTGTCTTTTAATGAGTGAATCTCATCTGCAGGTACTATATCTTGACATGACAAGATGATGTTCAAGGAGAATGCTTAGGTATTCATGCAAAAAAACACTTGTGAAGTCTAAACAATGAAGAGATCATCAAGCGAGAAAATGAAAATACAAAAAATCATGACAAAAGATTAAGGATCAAGATATCATAAAGACACCATATCAATCAGTCCCTTGGAGGATGAAGATGAAGCACATGGAAAATTAGTTATGAAGATGTCAAGGAAGCAACAAGAAGAGAATCTTGGCATTGATTCATCATCATGAAGATCCAAGTCATCGATTGTACAAGTGTCACCACAATGTCATATGTGGCAATGGGTCTTGCCACATGATGTGGAGTGTAATTATGTATTTCTAAAAATGACAAAATGTAAATGTGTGGAAGTCCAAGAGTCACATGTGGAATAAACAAATTCACATGTAGACTAAATAGTTACTAGGAGAAGTCGAAGAGTCTTCTAGAAGTTCAAGAGTCACTTGCCAGTTTGATAGGCATGAGGGAGGCTCATGAGTCATCATGATATGAAAGGTCATTCCTCTTCTTATAAATAAGCCCTCATAAGTCAAGCAAAGGGATTTTGGAGTCATATACTTTCGAGATCTAGCCTTGGCTTCTCTAGCTTCTCATAGGAGAGAGGATCATACTTTGGAGAAGCAATAAGTGACTTAATGTTCCACTATTGGAGCTAGTGTCTCACCATTGTAATTGTGTACTTGGATCTTTCACCTAATAATCAAAATATTGTTGAGCCAACACATTTTCATGCATGTATCGTGAATATTGTAAGACTATCATTTATATGTTTCTGATATATGTTATGTTCATTTATACTAAATAAATTAAATTATTTCATTGGCTTTCGTACTTATCTTGTTGAATGTGTGTTTTATGTGCTTTGATGATCGTAGTGTTTATGTGAACTATTTTGCTATATGATGAATGAATATTTCATTTCTCTCATGTGCCTCTCTTAAGATAATATTATTACTTTCCTTCTAGAGAATCACTCTTACTTTCGTCTTGTGAAAGTTTCCTTTTACACTTTGTAATTGGTGTTTCACATTGTCAACTTTCTTGTTGATTTCAATGATTTTGTGCATACTCCCTTTTGTTATTCATTGCAGCCAAGGAAAACCCTATGCTATGGTGGCGGGGTCGATATTTTGGATGGGGCTCCTAATCCAAATGGTGTGAAGTCTATTTAGGCCTTAATAATTGGGATACCCCGTTGGTTTATGGATTTCCAACACTATGAACATAATGATACAACACTACCTCCAATAGTGGAATGTTAAGCCACCACATCCTTCTAGAAAGGATGATATTCTCTCATATGCCTAGCCTGAGAAGCCAAGGTGAAAATTCCTCTACTTGAGTTATGAGGGTGTATTTATAAGAAATGAGGTGACTTTTCACCTCCCTTATGACTCTTGAACTTCTATGTGACCTTTGAGATTCTACACGAATCTAAGAATTTCTAGTGACTTTTCACATTTTTCACATTCCATGTGAGACCCTTCGACTTCCACACATTTTACATTTTCTCCTTTTTTGAAAATTAAAAATTACATTCCACAAATTGCGGCAAAATACTTTGGCAATATAAGACTTTTGAGGTGACACTTTGAGAAGCCATGAATTGGCGATGTTAACATAAGAGTTCATTGCAATGTATCAAATTGAATTTATTCTCTTTGTTGCTATGTCTTCAACTCGTCTTGGTAGGTCTTCCTTGTACTTCATCTTCATCCTCCAAAAGGGCTGGTTATAGTAGAGTTTTCCATGTTATTTTGATCTCCATCCATCTGTTATAGACTAGTATTCATTTGTCTCTTTGTGTTTCACCTCCACAAGTGTCTTTGCAACAACATCTTGATGTCCTCATGAGAATAATCCTTCCATGTTTCATATAATAACACCTGCAAATTAAATTCACTCATGACAAGATAATATCAATCTTGAAATCACCTGGTCTACCTTGTTTCTCATGCATCATACTGACTGTGATGGGATAGTTTGCAAGGTTTGATGGTGGTG
This sequence comes from Pinus taeda, assembly GCA_000404065.3. Lineage (NCBI taxonomy): Eukaryota > Viridiplantae > Streptophyta > Pinopsida > Pinales > Pinaceae > Pinus > Pinus taeda. The sequence continues at coordinate 106,944 of APFE030705767.1, forward strand.
TCCTTCTTAAGGTGCAATGCATAGTTATAGGGGTGAGGGACTAGGCATTGTAATTGCCTAATGTGAAGTGGTTAGGGGAGAGGTAGGTTAAGGATTGTGCAATTGGAAATTCTAGGAGGTAGGGAGGCATCACTAGGCACTGTAACTGTGCATTGCACAGTAGTTGAGGGAGATGATCAAGGGACTGTGCAGTTGAGCACCACAAGTGTCTAGAGAAGGCTCCATTATACACTGTGATTACATAGTATGCATGGAAAAAAGGGGTTGATCAGAATTGCGCAATGGGAAAGTGCAACTAACAAGACTGAGTGACTAAGTATTGTAGTTTCTCAATGCGTAGTTGAGGGAGAATGTCTTCTAGGATTACGTGATGCACAGTTCTAGGAGGTAGAGGCATCATTATTGTGGCTTAGGACTACACAGTGTGTAGTTGCTAAGGCCTTAAGATTAGACACTGATTAAGTAGGTAACGAGGACAATGAAAACTCCAAAAATGACTAAGTGTGGGATTAGTGAGATAAGAAGGTAAGAGTAAAAGCTTATAACAAGTCTTGAATGTGATCACACACACATAAACATTCAACCACATTACAAGGAATTACAATACCCAAAATCAATGTGTATTCATTGAAACAACAACAAAGCGACACTTATCTCCAAGTGCAACAGTTAAGATATATGTTTACAATACAAGTGTTGACTGCAAAGAGAAAGTGCACAATGCGCTTAGGAATGGGTCCAATGCATGTTCCCATGATATATAGGATCCACTGATACAAGAGAATGAACTAGAGCTACCTCTTAGACGTATACATGAACTGCCGTTTACAAGGATGACACTTCCTCTAACAAAAGACGACACTTTGGATTTCTTCATAAAAGGACTTTGAAACTTAGAGAATCAATATAATATCCCTCAAACAACTCAAAACAACAAGTGACATGATGAAAGGGAGGCTCCAAAATTTGAATGTAGACCAAAATTTGGACGATGTTGTGGTAGCAATGACACAAAGAAAATATGGGTTTACCTTTGACTAGAGTGGTCCATTTATTCTACATCCATTAATCTATAACCTAAGGAGAAAGAATCTAGTGAATTTCATAATAAGTGTGCACTCAACAAAGGTGAGGGATTTGAGATATGAAGCAATAAGGGGATTTTTAGATGGAGAGTGACAAATATTTCCTTCACAACCTATGATGGATGATCTTCCTGAGAGCATTGAAACTAAGAATCCATTAAATATTATGAGGTACAGGCTTTAATAGAGAGGGTAAGGGAGGCATATGAGCTCTCCTAAATTATGTCCATGGATAGGAAAGCCAAAACTAGGAAAGGGTCTTGACTTCAACTTGCTGCACAATTTCAAATAAAATTGCATTTATAGTCAAAACCTAATTGTCTATATAATGAGAGTCAAAATAATAAAATCTAAAATAACAATAAGAAAGAAAATTATATAAAAACTAATGATAAGAAATTATTTTCAATAAAAATAGTTACAAAAATTTTAATTGACCTTTTTTCATAAGAGTTTGTTCTCCTCACTTAAGATACATACCTACAATATTACCAAAACTAAGATTAAATTAAAAATATATCAATTCATACAATATATCTTATAATGTTAATCGATACTCGTGATTTTCCTCCATTGACAATTAGTCTAATATACTTATCTCTAGGAATTTCTTCAAAAAGTTTATGTTACTTAATTTATGAATTTAGTTGATCTTAGAAAAAGATAATCTCTAGAGAGAAAATAAAATTCTAGTCACCACATTGATCAATCTATCTCTAAGAATAAGAATAAAAAATTAAAAGAAAAATGAGTTAACTTTATAATTTAATAATTTCAAATGTAAAAAAACATACATGATAATTGTAGATTTTGAGCATAACAAAGTTTGTGTGGGATCATTCGGAAACAACCCTTATAGGATACATCTGTAGGATTTAAATCATAGGAACAAAATTTAAATGTGATAAGATACTAAAATAACTACTTGAAAAATATTTGGTAGAAAAATCACTAACCAATGAGAAAATTCGAACCACTCAAAGCACATGAGTTGAGTAATTGATAATCAATTGATGATATATTATTGTTGAACATGGATTTATTATCATGTAAATTATTTTGGAGCACATATAGTGCACCAACTTCGAAAAATTTATCTTCTCATGCTTAGTCCTCTTCATGCTCCAAAGACTAAGGGTAAAATTTGACATAAAACATTGAATTATAGCCTTATCCTCATCGTGGTGAAAATGGAAAGAATTTTTTCTCAAGATGCTCTACACGATTTCACTAATGTATGATCCTACACTAAAATTTGACATAAAACATTGAATTATAGCCTTATCCTCATCGTGGTGAAAATGGAAAGAAACGTTTCTCAAGATGCTCTACAAAATTTCATTAATATGTGATCCTACATTGACTCCAACTTGTCATAATATTTTCCTGAGCTCAAGAAATGGAGGCCACCCCACTAAACCTTGTGGAACTAATTGTCATTTGACTCTTGCTAAGATGAACCATGTACTCCTTACACAACCTTTGTCCATGTGGAAGCAAACATGTTATTGATGTCCAATTCTACTTGAAATGAACCATTTCATAGAGTCTATGATCATGATTATTCTTGTGTGCTTAGTTGCCTTTAAAAGTCTTCACTCTCTAATTCATGGTACAATCTCCAAATTCAACTACATCCTCAAAGCCAATAACTCTTTCAAAGATATATAATTTCTTTTTGTACCTAATCTTGTTTGGGTGACCTTTGCATCTATGTGTTTTATGATTCGGGAGTTACTCCACAGGTTCTTCTAGTAGAAGTTGATGTCTGAGGGACCTCAGAATCCTTCTCTAAAGCTTTTTTGTACTAGATTCTATTGTTTATTCTACATGCATTTACGGGAATGGGTCCCAAGCCATTTCCATTTTTGTGTGGTTATGATGTGTTTAGAACTTGATCCCAAATGAAATAATTAGTTTGATATGACTTGAAGAGATGTTTCGTCATTGCTACACTTTCTCAAGGAATGTTGTCTTATTTCTTATCAATGTTCTCACTTTTACATTGAAGCATCATCAAGCTTGGCATAGACTTACCATAGAGTTGTATATATGAGAGAGTATTGCCAAAAATATAACCGAAGGGCCAAATTCCAGCACTTGATTTTGAGGATTTTCTTGGAGGTAGAGATTTCTTAAAATTCGACAGTGAAGTCAAGAAATGAAGTTTAATTTTCATTGTAAACAGGGGCATTTTTAGTTGAAGCCAACACCTTTCATTTAATTGGGTTGTTGAGAAAAGGGCTAAACTTGATTGATTGCTAGAATTACTAAACATTCTAATTCTCTTGATAGTTCATAACACAAGCAATATCAACAAGGCCACTCTCCTTGATATTCAAATCTGTTTACAACATGCATGGGAGAAGATTGACTTTCTTTATCTTAAGTCACAACTACAACGAGATGAATTGCAACAAAAGAATCAACATTCTAAATTGGTTGTCCTCTAAAAAAATTATCTTTTTGAGTTGGAGAAAGACTCTTATGAAGGGTCAACACATGATTAGAATAGTAATGCCATTTCAAGGGTAGATTTACATGAAAATCTAAAGTTTTTTCTTGCACTTCCCAAGCTCATCATTATACCTTAAGAACAAATTAAAAACAATAAGGAAAAAATCGTTCTTACATATGGCAAGGATGTGACCTTTCAAATTCAAAACTACTTCAAACTAATTAGGTTTCATAGTGTTAAATGCTTGATATTCATCTACTCCACTTCCATGGCCAATTCATATTATCAAATGCCAACATTGTGATCGAATTGGCAACAATAAATATGAATGTTTTGATCTTAAACCTTGTGAACACCATGTAAAACATACTCATCATTCAGATAATTTTCTTGACACAAGACTCATGCAAGAGCAAAGATTCATCTTGGATCAATCACTTCTTTGCAATAGTATTCAAGAAACAAGAAGATATATCGATCGTACCACAAAGTTCATTCACGAGTATTGACACACATTATGGTGGAGATATCTTCATATTTGCACCTTATATCTCAGAGGGGAGAATCAATATTTAGTTACTAGATTCAAAGGCATATGAATTGATCTTGAACTAGAGCCCACAACCATAGCTTAGAGCTAGAGTTAACTAGTTCCTGAGTCAGAGTTGTAGCTAGAGATAGACTTATGTTCTATGAGCGTGGTTTGGTTGGTGGCTAGCCTTAAACCACCACCGATATAAGAATTCAGGTTTTTTTTACTCATTGCATTAGTTTTTGCTCATTTTTAAACCATCGTAAGGGAACACTTCCACTTCATAGAAGACTTCAAATTTTAGCTAAATTCATGTTGTGTTGCAAGAATTGCATCGACCCAAGTTCTAAAGTTGGTGGCCAGCTGTTATAGACATATTTGGGAACTGCAACCCCAATCACATATGTCCATAAACCAAGGGATTTTGAGTCCCTAAAAGTGTTGTTTTATGCGTAAATGAACAAGGTTAGCTGATTACATCATCTCCCAGAAGTTCTCCACAGAAAATTGCTCAGAATTGGTCGAAATTGGACCATACAGACTGCTCAATGCAGAGGGTGAGATGCATCTAAGCTGCTCAGTGCAAAAAGTGTGATGCATACTAAAAAGCCCTTCTGTAGGGTGCGATGGGCGAGAGTGGACAAATGGCAGAGATAGTTTGCAAGGTGGATGATCATGGAATCTTCCAGAAACTTCTCCTCTGACACTTGCCTCTCTGAATTCGCCCAGGGATGAGTAAAAGATCATCAATCTCCAAGTGGAATCAAGGACTATCAGAGAGAGGACACTAATCAAAATCCCAGAAGCTCACTCACCTCCCCTGCAATCATCTATATATGGATCCCTCATCCCAGAGATCCAAAGGCTGGAATATTGTATCTTATAAGGAAGTGCTGTTGGTTTCTTGGTGGAATATCATAGTGTTGGGTGATCTAAGCTTTTCATGAGGTGGAGAAGGGCTTTCATGCTGAGAGGATGACGCTGGGTCAGATCAATGGGTTGTAATCCTCTCTTCTAATCTCTATATCAATAAAGCTATTCAAGCTTTCCTCCACATTCTCGTATGTTTGCTAATGTATGCATGTATGTGGTCAATATATATTTGGTCCTATATTGTTTATGATTGTAGATCTCTACACTTTGAAGGTATTATTCTGCTTTGACTTTACAGGTACTCTTCGAAGTAGAGTGGTCAAGGGAGGAGCAGCAAAGATCTGTCAAAGGGGAGAAGGAACAAGCAGAGAACCAAGCGAAAGATCGAGGTTGGTATTCTTTGCTCTTCTCCTATCTACTTCTCATAAAGGACAACGAAAGTAACTTTAATATGTTTGTTTCTAAGATAGCTACCCGTCCTAGTGAGACTAGAAGCTCTGCATAGACACTAGATTTCCTGATAACAAAATGGCGACTCCACTGGGGAGTGACTAGTTTGTTTGCTTGTCTATATTTGTTTTCTTTATAAACTAACAGACGGAGCCTTAAGTCAAGCCAGCTAGCCTTCGAACTGCCTTTGCTATGCAAGTGCAAAGTAGATCAATGCTGCTTCAGTCTATCTTCGGGTTTTGTTTATAAACTGAACAATTGATTTTCGAACATCCTAATTGCCCTAGTGGTGGCTCAAGTAGCCTCATTAGATCAGCCCCGGTGATTTACACTTACTGACTATCATTTGCTCGGCCTAAATCCCTGAACTAAGCTGCAAACTGTGACCCAGAACCAAGTTGAAGACTCGTCCCTGGACCATCTCACCTTCTCCTCTTGGGAATCTAGATGCATCCCACCTCCCATGTGCAGTAGGTGAGATGCATCGCACTTTCCCTGTGTTACATTTGCAATGATCAGATAAGACCTCTTTTGCTTCCAGATTTTGGTTTTTTGTTCACTCTCTTCAGCTTTATTTAGGAGTTTTGCTATCTGTGATTAGTATACCTCTGTGGAAACTCCCTTCCTTTGCATGATTCAGCCTCCACAGTACAAAGAACTGTAAATGTTTTTATGTATTGTTCGCCATTTACAATCATCTTTTACAAAGAAGTAGCGTAATCAAACTGTTGTCTTTTGATTTGAAAGTGTCGCAAGTGTCCTTTTCAGTCAAAGAAAAGAATTATATTGTTCTTGATGGTCGATTACACTGTTACTCTTGTATTTGATTTGAATTAGTAGTTTTTCAAGTGTCGAAAGCAATTTTCAATTCAAAATCGCAAAGTGTTGTCATTATCTTCCTTTCGTTTTTTGAAAAGAAAATCGTTAGTACTATTGCTTGAAACGATTCAAATTTGCACTTATCATTCTTTTTGTCATTCACACATTAAGAAAGTGAAAGCAAATACATGCACGTGCATTTTCATTTAGACTTCTTGTTGGTTTGATTTAGGACAGTGCATGTAGTGTGTGCTCTCTACTCTTTGTTGAAAGATTTCTGCTTCTCTTTCCTTAGTAGCTAGGATTTTCATTGCAAAAAGAAGATTAAACGATTGTTTATCATCTTAGATTGCATTTAAGGAATTGTATATCTACATCACGCGGTGAACCTGAAAGGCAAACTTGTTAAGAAAGATCAACTGTAAAATATATTCAATGAACATAAAAACGCTTTGGAACCTAACGCACAACATCTAGAAGTCTAGGCTAGAGACGTATTCCGACATCGTAAAGCTTGGTAACTATCGCTTTCATCATAGGTTGGGTGATTCCTCCTCTTTGAGACGACAAGTGCTAGTACAGACTTGTGCTCCCACGTACCATCGAGTATATATTGGGAGACCACAATAGGCTATATCCTTTATCCTTAGGAAGCCATGTCTACCGCCCTATAGATCGCAATGCACTAAACACAACATTCGGGAAGATTGACTGCCGTACCGTAAAAAGTATTCTGCAGTTTTGCGATTGGTTTGGTAATCCCTTTGTCTAGACTTCCAGAGTAGTCTCTTTCGTTCCTTTTAAAACTCCTTAAAGGAAAAGGTCCATCTGAGCACTTGTCACTTCAGGCTCATTAAAAATTGAAGGCGACTAGAGTCATCTTTTGCTTTTTCTCGACTCTTAAAAAATTGAAAAAGCAAGTTGTGTCAAAGCGTCTAAAATTTATTTTAATTGGAATAACGTCACTGTTTCCTCATTGGTCTTAGGTTGAGAAAAATGGAGTCCACCAACCAAGGATTTCCCCTTGAGGGAAATCCTAATCCTTTCTCCTCTTGGGGGATTATTGGTGCACCTCATATGGCCACGTTGTCCCTCCCAAGACTGACAATTGGCTTGCCAATATGGCTCTTCTCGACCTCTGTCGTTCAAACCACCACGATTCCTGAGCAATCAAGTCAGCAACTAGATGAGACTAGAGTTACCCCCCAAGATTCTACTTCTCTTGTTTCTCCTTCCCCTCCTTTCTCTTCGCTTGGTGAAGCTGGTAAAGCTAAAGACCAAGTGACTGAGAAGAAGAAGAAAGGGAAGGAGAAAAAGCAGAAAAAGAAGAAGGAGCCAAAGGCAAAAAGGGGCAACCGTGCATCATCTAGCGAAAATCCACACACTGCACTGTCCAAACCTAAATCTCCATGTGTCATTTGCAAAGGAGGCCACTATCATCGAGATTGTCCTTGCATCCCTCGAATCTTAAGGGACTGGTCTCCTCATTTGCACAATTCGGTGTCATCAACCTTTGACAATCATGTTGAGAGTACACCGTCAACTAGTGAAAATGAAGTCTCTGGACAGAAAGGAAAATGCAAATTTCCATGCAAACTGTGTGCAGGCAATCATGTCATCCATCGTTGTCCCTTCCTGGACGAAGTTAAAAGAGTCTTGGATAACTGTCCTGCTTCACCGCTACGACTTCCTCCTGGGTACAAGAAACTCTTGCCGAGTCCATTGCTAGTTGAAAATCCAATTGACATGACTTTATGGTTGGTCGAAGCATCTACCATTGAAGATAAACCCTCGGAATCCACACCAGATGAAAGTCAAAAGGTTGAGGCGGCAGTCGACCCGGTCCAGTCTTCGGAGGGTCCATCTTCAGATGATACAGTCAGAGAATGAGAACAACATTGTTCAAATTCTTTTCCTAAACACAGACTCCGATGAACATGGGGGCAATCTACCCGTTCCTTTACCGCAGGAAGGAAGTTCGTCAAGGTCATATCCATCCGTTTATTCAGTCCCACTTCTGAGCAACCTAGTTGTTTCCTTCGATTGGAATCTACTAGGCAGACCCCGTTTACCGTCTAATGTACCATTCTAAATCATTGTACAAGCTTACAGAATGGTCATGGTCGGTACCATCATAGATGAAGGGGCTTTTGTGAGTATCCTTTCCTCAACTGCTTGGAAAGCGTTTGGTTTGCCAATGCTTCTGCCTAAGATGCGAAATCTAACAGGTTTCGATAAAGGAACCAATCGACCATTAGGGATCCTTCTGAGTTTGCCTATAACTTTGAGAGGGAAAACCGTATACTGAATGTAATGGTAGTCCGAGGACCTTTATATTATAATCTACTCCTTGGGTGGGACTATATTTATAGCATGGGAGCCATCGTCTCCTCACTCTTTTGAGTAATGTGTTTTCAATATGAAGGTCGAGTGGTCCAGCTCGTAGACCAGCTTTCATTCCCCGGCTCACACATAGCTAATAGTCAAGTACCATCCCTAACTGGTCTTTTCATGCAAGGAATGTCTCATCAATCTCCAGTCCATCCACACGAAGAGCGCGAGTAATTCGGTAGACATGACTGAAACCTAGGGGGCATGCACCCTGGTCTGCCTTGGCAGGAAAACTTTAGGTATAGGGTAGATTTCTGCGTAGGAATATGACTAGTCTGACACGCCCATCCGTTTAGGAAAAATGGGGTTGGACTGGAAGAAGATACCTCCGTTAGAAGGTAGGCCTTTCCCGATAGAACAAATATTTTGTCTGCAAATTGAAGGGTAACCTGGAAAAGGTAGGCCTTTCCTGACAGAACAAATGTTTTGTCTGCAAATTGAAGGGTAACCTCGAAACTCTACTTCACTATACCTCGGGGCATGCAAACCTTTTTGCATGAAAGTGAAGAGCGACCATTTATTTTCTTAGTTTCTAGATCCTCAAACCATTTAAACTCGTAGGATTGGTCATTCCTAGCTTGCATAATGAAAGGATGTGGAGCATAGTTTCGAATGGTGCAAGCTCCTTAAAAATTGAACCTATCGATGAGATATCCTTATTATACGACTGGCACGAGTAGTTTTTATGCAAAGTTCAAGCTTGTTAAAAATGAAACCAAAGCAATGAGAAAATGTTCCCCCAAAGTTTAAGCTCATTAAAAAATGAACCAGCCTCTAGTAAATAACCATTGTGAATGCATTATTATCATCTTCTGAGCCATGGTCGTGTTCTTACCATCACCTCCACTCTGTTTGGCCGATCATATGCCTCCATTTGATTGTTTACCCTTTTAAGGAACAAATGCAAAGAGTGATTCTGTTAGCCATCGTTGTGACACTACCGTGATTGGAAAATTCCAAACCTTACCTGGAATCAACAGCTACCCGAAAAATATCACTCGTTCCTAAAAAACGAGTCTCCTTTAAGCTCTTTTCACCTAACTCATAAAATATGAAAAGATTGTCGAGCAGTTGGCCTCTCCAACTCGTTAAAGCTATCGGGAGTGCTATCCCTCCTCTAGATTTTAATCTTTTTGGACCTGAGGGATTATTACACAAAAAGACCGAGCGCTTGTCTTGTTCGGCTCGTTAATACTATTGAAAATTCATCCCTTTCGTATTATTTTATACTTCTTTGGACTTAAGGGATTATATGATGAAAAAGAATTACTGGAGTTTCCTTTCTGTCCATTTTTAGACTCTCTAAAATTGAAAAAGGACCGAGTTGTCTTTGCCGTTAAACTCGTTAAAACCAATAGCGACAAACTTGTCCATGCAGACGAGAACGAGTTTCACTGTCGCTATGCTCGTTAAAACATAGCGACGGGTTTGCTCGAAGGGAAAATTATAGAACAAGCAAATGTTATCCTGCTCAAGCTTGATAAAAATAAAGAGGTACTGGTCAGCAATGACTGGGGAAAAATGGGAAGAAAACTTGAAGAAACTTTATTGGTAGCAAGTCGCTCTTGAACATGACACTCTCACTCCATCACCATGATTGAGTCGGGTTGGGTTATTCTGCGCACCAGTCATGTTACCATTGGTCCACCGCACCATCCATCTTTGTGGTTAATGCTACCAATCCATTTCAGTGTCACTGATATGTTCAAGAGAAGTCGATCAGAGAATTCACCAACCCATCTTGTGTCTCATCCGCTGCAATACCTTCATGCTTCATTCTTTCATGACCGCCACCCTGAACCCTGTATCATCAGATCATTTTCACCTCCACAAAATCATTTGCACCATTCCGTGTCGTAGATGTGAGATTCATTAAGGCCCTCCTACGACGGATTACTTCTTGTTGACAACAGCTCATTATCCAAGAAGTCAACCTAGGAACAGCCCTTTCAATACTTTGAAGCTTGCATGCCTCAATGGCAAGTTTCTCACTTCCGGCGACAGGTTTACATCAATGGCCTTCGACCGAAAGATTTTGCGTGGTGTTCGATGCCAAGTCCCT